>VWZG01012352.1:10072-35839 GCA_013396735.1 Grallaria varia | reverse complement strand
AAAAAAAAAAAAAAGAGTGAGGGAAAATTACTATATTTGAAGAACTTTTTTTGTAAAAACAATGCCACTTGTTCAGTGCTGACATAGAAACACTGAAACTGTCATCTCTTATTACGGAAAAAGCGTATGAGCAGTGCCTTGACGTACACATGACTGCACAAGGAAGGTGGCCCAGTATTGAAATTAGTTGCATAAACTTTCTTCAGGGGCACTATTGTAGCCGAGGTATTCTCACTTCTCTATGACCTTATCTCTGTATAAAGATATATGTAATATATTCTTATATAATAAGGACAGATAAGCAGACTAGTAGTATTGATATTCAACTATATCGTTTAAAAACTTTATTCCTAAAATATGTATTCTGTTTTCTCATTGTGAGAGAATAGCAACAACCTTTCCCACAGCTTTCAGACACATCTTAATGGTTATTCTTTAAATTATCTTTTCTTGGACTGGCCAGTTAAAAGTAAAGCCCACCAACTTTACCCTCATCAAGTCAGAGAGAAAAATACAGTGGCTTTTCAATCATTCCCCTGTATGTGGAAAATGATGTCAAGGTCCTCAGCAGGCTTGCATGAACTGCTTACATGTAAACCACAGATGATGCTCCATTTTTTTTCTCACAGTGACTAAATTCTTGAAATGATATGAATTTTGAGCAATCAAATTACCTGTCAAACAATGGTATAAATGGCCAGCAGTTTAGACAGCTATATATAGCAACAAGCTATGTAAATGTAAATGTAGATATAGATGCACCATTTAGACTTTTCTTAGAGGCTGATAAATGTGACTAATATTAGCATGAAAGAACCAGAGCCCATAATTTTTAAAAGAGCAGATTTTAAAATGAGGCCAAAGATATTTAGCTTATGTTTATTAAAGTTACCTTTGCTGACACTGGCTATTACAGAGGGGTGGGGGAATAATCTTGTTCAAAAACCTAGTTTTTTAGGGAATTTTTAAATGGTTTTGTGTCCAGTGTCCTCACACTACACTTCTTTGACTGACATTGTTCTGTCATTACAGTGACATTATTCTTCCCTAAGCTCTAGGTCCTATCCCTTCCTCCCTGTCCATACCGAACACGGCGCAGGTTGGCAGCTTGAAGAAAGACAAAACTTCATTCCTTAATAAATAATTAGGATATCTGCTTGTCCCAGGCTTTCTTGTGTCAACTTGTACACTCACAGGCAGAGAAGTCCTCATTGCTAAGCAATAACACAGAATATCTTACACATGGGCAGTAGTTAGTGGTTTCACATAGGGAATTGGGATAAGGAATGTTATTCCACTCGAGTTACACAATGACCAGCTCTGACCATGTATCATTATACTGTGATCTTTATTTTTAACCCTGAAAAAAATTAAAAACGTCTGATCTACAAATTGTCTGGGAATCTCTCTCCTAAGAATGGCACAACTCTTGGGAGCCTCTCAGAGGGGTACTCAGCATGGAGAGATGGATGACCTACTGTCATATTCAACACAAAACATCGTAACTTTATTCTTGCCCCTGTTAAAGAAGCTTGTGCCAAAGTAGAGATGTTTTTAAGCAAGAGGTAGACAAATGTTCTGCAGACATGTTAATGACAAGGCAGACATGAAAGCAGTTGAATGCAGAAGGTTCCTTACCCATTCATATAAATAAAATTAGGCTTTTATGTAGAAAAAAATGCACGAGCAGGGAGAGGATATTTCAGACTCACATTGTTTTCTTCCATTTCACTTCCCAATTTCTCCATGTTTCTTTTCATTTCCTGGCTATATCTCATCGTAGTTTGTTTGTATTTTCATTTCTTTTTAAATTAACACCTTAGCAGCCTCCATGGTTGCTGTTTCTGAACATTTTTGATCCCACAGAATCTATCTAAACTAATGAATTAAGTATGACTTGCATTTATTTCAAGCACAAAATCCAGTTCTCATCCAGAACTTATTTCTGTGCCTTTTTACCTCCCAAACAGGGTGCCCACATGTAAATTGATAAGTGTTCCCTCACTCTTGCTAACAGCCAGAACATGCATGTGAATTGTCCACAAGACCACGAGTTGCCTCAGGCCAAAACTGTGCCAAGGACTGCTGTAAGAGCATAATGGCATAAAAAAAGCATAGCCCAGGGGTCAAAAAGTTCCCCCTTGTGCTGCCTAATTACCTAGTATTGTAATTCCATTTTGCAAAAGAAGAAATAGATAAAATGCGTAAGATCTTATTTCTGCTTTTCTGTCCTCAAACCATGAGTTAAGGGTAAGAATAAATTAACCATAATCCTTCCTGTTCGAACCATCTTCCCAGTTCATCTAAGTCTAGGCCCAAATTTGAGAATGTTAATGAAAGCTCATCTTAAATCTCAATATGGAGCTAATCTTCTCCTTCATACCATAACTGGGATTAAGGAATCACCAGTTTTCCTCAATAGTCAGTATCTATTTTCTCATATATCTTGGATATCCACATGTTCATTATTCAAAGAATTTTACATATTTTCTACTGCTGTAATATCCTTGAACTATAAAGATGTTGAGAAATGATGGTACTCAAGTGAAAAATAATGCAGGGTGGTCACTCTTTTATAGACAAGAAAACTGAGGAAAGGTGAAATTAACTAATAAATTAAGTTTTTCAAGTAAAGTTAGTGAAGTTATCTTAAAGGCAGAATTGAAACATGGAATCTGTTTCTTAATTACTAGACTAATTATTTAACCAATTTGTCTTTTCATCTGTGTAATCTGGATTTAAAAGGCATAAGCAATGTCTTTAGTGACTCATTTACTGACACCAGCATGTACATCATTGAGTTCACAAGGTGCAAAAAGACTTGATTTTGAGAAATACAGCAAACAAAAAACCAGAGAAAATAGAAGTCAGGTCTGCCAAGCAATATTTTTAATGCAATTTTTCATGCTTGCTCACATCAAGTATTACAGGTCTTCTTAATTATATATGAATTCAAAGCTGTACGCAATCTTATTGCAGTCTCCCTTTATGTATGCGAGTATTTAAACCAATATCAGTGCAAACCAGAAAGAAAATCATAGAAACAAACTTAAAACCCGAAATAGACCCATCTTAGACTTTGGTAGTTCTATTTACTTTCATATTTGACTTTTGCCAACTATTTATGCAAGGTAAAACTCTACTTTGCTAAAATAATTACAAAGAAAAGATTTTGGCCTCCAATATGTCTTTCAAAGAATCACTGAGAATAAATCACAGACCATCAGTGAGAAGTAAATGTAAAAAACTATACTCATAACCATGTATATTTCCCAAGCATTCTATCCCATTGTAATTTTGAGCAAGGGCAAAATGTCAAATCTTTTTGTTAATTTTAAAAATATAAATCACCTAGTACCTAAATTGTTACAAAAAGCAGAAAAAAGTAATTTATATGTTGCTTCACAAAAATATGACTTAAAAGATTTCTTATAGAGATTGACCTAATAGAAATTATCAAAATCAGCTAATATTTCCGTGTACATGATGCATACATTTTGAATATATTCCCTGTTTTATTGGAAAGGCATTGTTAACATATTCCTAAAAGGAAAGTAACTAACATCTCTACCTGCACTTGTGGCAATGCATTAATCTCTAATGTCTTTGTAGAAGGTTTCCTGAACCCCTGTTGCTCAGTGTTGTACCTTAAAATAAACACATAAAAACTGAAGAAAAACCTGAATTACTCTATGTTGAGTTNTAAAGTTAGTGAAGTTATCTTAAAGGCAGAATTGAAACATGGAATCTGTTTCTTAATTACTAGACTAATTATTTAACCAATTTGTCTTTTCATCTGTGTAATCTGGATTTAAAAGGCATAAGCAATGTCTTTAGTGACTCATTTACTGACACCAGCATGTACATCATTGAGTTCACAAGGTGCAAAAAGACTTGATTTTGAGAAATACAGCAAACAAAAAACCAGAGAAAATAGAAGTCAGGTCTGCCAAGCAATATTTTTAATGCAATTTTTCATGCTTGCTCACATCAAGTATTACAGGTCTTCTTAATTATATATGAATTCAAAGCTGTACGCAATCTTATTGCAGTCTCCCTTTATGTATGCGAGTATTTAAACCAATATCAGTGCAAACCAGAAAGAAAATCATAGAAACAAACTTAAAACCCGAAATAGACCCATCTTAGACTTTGGTAGTTCTATTTACTTTCATATTTGACTTTTGCCAACTATTTATGCAAGGTAAAACTCTACTTTGCTAAAATAATTACAAAGAAAAGATTTTGGCCTCCAATATGTCTTTCAAAGAATCACTGAGAATAAATCACAGACCATCAGTGAGAAGTAAATGTAAAAAACTATACTCATAACCATGTATATTTCCCAAGCATTCTATCCCATTGTAATTTTGAGCAAGGGCAAAATGTCAAATCTTTTTGTTAATTTTAAAAATATAAATCACCTAGTACCTAAATTGTTACAAAAAGCAGAAAAAAGTAATTTATATGTTGCTTCACAAAAATATGACTTAAAAGATTTCTTATAGAGATTGACCTAATAGAAATTATCAAAATCAGCTAATATTTCCGTGTACATGATGCATACATTTTGAATATATTCCCTGTTTTATTGGAAAGGCATTGTTAACATATTCCTAAAAGGAAAGTAACTAACATCTCTACCTGCACTTGTGGCAATGCATTAATCTCTAATGTCTTTGTAGAAGGTTTCCTGAACCCCTGTTGCTCAGTGTTGTACCTTAAAATAAACACATAAAAACTGAAGAAAAACCTGAATTACTCTATGTTGAGTTGATGTGTCTTTTGCAGTTAGTACTGATAAGAGGGAAGTTTTAAGTTAGGGGTTTTTTTCTGCTGGTAACTGTGTGAACTTGACCTGTTCAGGGATTTTCAGATCTAAGAGGTCTTACTCTCTACTGAATAAAATAGCATCTTACTACTTTTTTATTTCCTATTATGCAAAGGAACCAATTCAGCTGTAAGCAAGCAATCTAGATTTCTTCTAGCTCTTTGGGTATCTAAAGAATCAATGCCTAATTCCCAGCTGCTGGGCCAAACTCTGCCTTCATTTATAGTGCACAGTGCCTTTCTTCACAGAGACATTCTGCAAGTACAGATGATGCTGAATTGGAAATGAATGAGAATTCAAAGATATATGATTGGATATATTCACCATTAAATAGATATTAGGAAGGAACTACAAATATTGTGCTGTCTGGGTAGTGGTATTTTGTTGTCTTCTAGATTCCAAGCTGTGTTTATAGCAGGTCAGTCTATCTACTACTTGTAAATAGGTAAAGCAAAGCTCTTCTTGCATCTAGTCCGACATAACTAGGAAATCATAGGGAATACCCTTTGGCTGTGACAGAAATCTCCAGAAAACACTGAGTTTAGTAGTTGCTAAGAATAAGAAAGAAATTCAAAATTCCTACAGTGCCAACATGAGGAGACTTTGCTCCTTGCTTTGTTAGTTATAAACAAAATAAATACAAAAGTTTATACAAACTCCAAAGCAAGCACCTAATGCAAATAGTTTGAAGGGTCTATTGAAGACTATGAAGATGACCAGAGGTGTGGACCACATCTCCTATGAAGACAGTCTGTGAGAGTTGGGCTTGTACAGACTGAAGAAGAGAAAGTTCCGAGGTGACCTAATTGTTGCCTTCCAGTACTTGAAGGAGCCTACAAGAAAGCTGAAGAGAGAAAATTCATAAGGGCATGCAGTGATAGAAGTGATAGGACAAGGGATAATTGCTTCAAATTGAAAGAGAGTAGATTTAGATAGGATATAAGGATATTATTGTGAGGGCAGTGAGGCACTAGAAGAGGTTGCTCAAAGAATTTGTGGACACCCCATCCCTGGAAGTGTTCAAGGCCAGGCTGGATGGGGTTTTGAACAACATAGTCTAGTGAAAGATGTCCCTGTATGTGACACAAGTGTTAGAACTAGGTGATCTTTAAAGTTCCTTCCCACACATATGATTCTATGATTCATGCCGGAAAGGTCAAGAAAACTCCTCTTATGCTTAAGTATGGCCCCATGCTGTCATTCCTTATTCATAGCACAGACTTCTTGAGTAGTTATCTGTGTCTGACACTCTTCTTAAATGCAAAAGAATAAAGTAATTATACTTTCAACTTACCAGCTATACTGTTTTTCATGCATTTGCTATCTCGCAAGAGGTGTAAAAGAGAAAAGTAAAAATAAGTAAAAGAGAATATTGTCTGCTTTGTATTGAATTTATGTCTCCTTTCTGTCAGGCATTGCATTTGAAAGTAAACTTGCTTATCAAATGCATTCAGTGACTAACGAAGATTATCTGCATCGCAAGGACAATGGAACAAAACATAATGTCTAATGTTGTTTAGCATTTATTTGGCACAAAAGTATTTGCTGCCTGCAAACACTTATGCAGTTAGAGAAATGCCTTTTACAATATGGCCAAATGGTTTAATGAAAAGTTGAATGCTAGTTGTACATGTTTCACTTCTAAATTTAGCACTGACTCTGTCTGGCTTTCAGCAAGATTTTTTTCATATCTTTTGCTCTTACCTTTCTCTGTCTTCTAAACTGGTATGCTCCACTTGCTTTTTTAATATCTTGATATAAACAATGGTTAAGCAATAAGTATTGATTTTTCTGCACTCAGTTGTGGAAATTGGAATTAAGTTTTAAACACTGAAAGTGTTTTCCACAGACTCCAAGAAAAGTGATCTGAGAAAAGTTTGCATAAGAGGGACAACTTCACTTTTTTTTTTTTTTTTCATTTATGCTCTGCTAAACATATTCATGCTGATTGATTCCTTAACCCATGAAAAGTAATGGATCAAAGTCTGGTATAAAATGATAAGAAGATTCCTTCTGGTTTTTTCTTAGTACAATTCAGAAATAAATGGAAGTCAAGGGCTTTTGGGAGTCACAGTACTGGGATCAAAATTTTGTGACAGTTTATGTAGACTAGTGATGACAATAAACATAATGATTTTCTCCTAAAAATTGTTTATAGGTAACCCACTGTTAGCCAGCAAAGTCAACGTTATAATAAATGTCCTGGATGTCAATGAGTTTCCTCCTGAAATTTCTGTTCCATATGAGACATCTGTATGTGAAAATGCCAAGCCAGGACAGGTATTTCAAATTTGTGATGCTTGCTGTTTTGCTGTTTCTTTCCTTTTTATTTTTAACAGTTGGAATGTATGGGTTTGAAAATGACATCTTGATTAGAACTCTTTTACAAAAAAAAAAAGTCTGTGTAGGAAATACCTGTTGGAATTCTGTTTGTTGACTTTTATGGTATGGACTGTTTAGAGTGTATTTTTATTTTCCCTAATTATATGGGATTGAGCCACCTTTTACTGTGCATTTAATAGGTATGAGAGGAGAAATAGGAGAAAGAATCCCTTCCTTAAAGACACTCAAGTATAAGGGTAAAATTGCAGTGAATAAATGAGGAAAGATGGATTACCCACATTTCTCTTCCTATTCTGGGAAAAAGAACCCACAACCCTAAACTCAATCCTCCCGAAAAGTTGTTTTAATAAGCAGTTTCAAACATATACACAGTGTGCCAAACCTATTTCAGGTTCAGTAAATGGCCTTATACTGTGAGTGATGCTAGTATTACTAAAGCTGGCCCCAGAAGCTTTTGGCACGCGCTCCATCTGCACAAAATTTATGCAATTAAACACAGTGCTTCAAAGCACCGAGGCTGACTGACATGCATACCAACAGCAAACACTGTTTCCAAGAGAAGACTTGCAACTTCAACTGTTTGAGAGTTACTGCCAGCTATGGATGGAACACATTCAGCCTATCATATAATCTGACTTCTCTTTATATGTACATAATATGTAATCAGTCCATGTGATTTTTACTGCTTTTATTACAGATATGTCAATGACTTGGCATGATATTCCTATCTCATATTCTTTTCCATAAGTTTCAACTATGGTACAACCTAATTTAACCCCTAATTTATCAGATAGGCTTTTAGTTGTTTTTTTTTTTTTTTTTTTTTTTTAGGCACTAAGAGTAGAAAAGGGAACCTGATATAGGATGGCTGAGACAAGCATTGAGATTCAAAATTACAGATATTCAGATCTTCATTATATAAAGCATGCCTTCCTTTTTAAAAGAGCGCTAGCAATTCTACTATGAAACATTTTAATTGCACTATGTTTACCTGAAATCTAGTAGATAGGACTCTGGGACACAAAAGTTCCTTTATGCCTAGATGGTGAAGACCTTGCAACCCTCCCTACTTCATTTCAATCTGTAAAATTAGGGTGCAGCTTTCTGAAGTACTGCAGTACTTTACTGAAGTACTTTCTGATGTGCTGGTTGTAACAGTGATAGAAGTAGCAGCAGATAAAGTGAAATGTAATCACTTGACTAAAAGCAATCACTAGAATTTTATTAAAAGCAACAAATATTAAATACCATTAATATGGGGTAAATCTTTCTTCTTCAGATAGGTCAAAGCAAGACCTGTCTGAGATATCATGAGTTCTCTGGCAGCTGTAGTATTCAGACTTCTTGCCTCCACTATCCAGCTTATTAGGGGAATGAGAGCAATCCAATGGGATTCCACTTTCAGTTGTTTCATTTGATGTTCACTTTGCACTTCTGCAAAACCACTTCTTTCGAAGAGTGAACTGACCTAAGAATTAACCTGGTTTCAGGTGATACAGACCATCACTGCAGTGGACAAAGATTTGTCACCAGCTGGGCAAAGGTTTTCCTTCAGACTGTCATCTGAGGCTCCCAACAAACCCAATTTCACAGTCCATGACTACAGAAGTAAGTTGGTTACCCCTATCTCTCTTTCAGAGCAGCAGGCTGTGGTTATAATGGCAAAAGTGGTCACTTTGAATTACAGTTGCTTTGAAATACAGTTGTGTCTACAGACCTAACTTTTTAATTTGACATTTCTAATTGCTGAACTATCTGGGACATATATTTATATAAATTCAGGTCTTACACCTTTTCTCATTTTTAGGGGACAGGAATTGTCAGAACACCAAAGGCTGAGATTTCCCTACAGGCCTTCCAAAACACTGCTACCTGTTTTATTTTCTTCCTTTTATCATTCAGTATCTCAGGAAGAATCCAATGCAGGTATACCTTTAAACAAGGCAATATTACTGTCTTGTTTAAATACTATGACTTTGCTAACCATTTTCCAAGTACCCAGATATCACACTTTCTTGAGGATGCATAATCCTGGAGAAGAGTTAGTTCTAAATATGGACAGTGCAGCTGTAGTGCAACATCCTGAACACTTTTAATAATTTGTAGATTTATATAATTGATGTCCCTGATTTTTCTTCCAATTTTTGTCATAACTGAATCTCTCTTCTTATTATTAGCTTAAATGGTTTTGATAGATGTCAAAGAGAAAACCAAGAAAGAAAATGGATCTCATTTTCTGGTGTAAATATCTTCAAGTATGTAGTAGCATGAATAGACACAGCGAAAACATGATAAAATGTACTAAATTTTTACCACTAACTACTTCAATCAAATAGGAAAAAAAAAAGATTGTTTTAGCTATTAGATGATCTTTAAATAATTGTGATAAGCTTTTAATGAAAAAGGGTTTACATTATTCTGCAAAGAAAGAACACCTAAAACCATCTTACAAAGTTCGGTAACATTCCTTTGCATATTCAGCTGTGAAGGTTATAAGTATCACTATTTAAAAAGTATACCATCCTTAATTTTTAAAAAAATAATAATTACATAAAATTAATTTTTTCAATTTAAATTTGATATGATTTTGATTATGATGTAAAGCTTCTTTTCTTGAGAATAAAATAATCCAATCCCTAAGAAGTGCTAGAAATTAATAATACACAAAAGGAAAAAAAATTGTAGGGTCCACTTTTTTAGCCTTTTAAAAGAAGTTTTAAGTGTATGTGCCACATAATTTTTGAAGCCATCCACTGAGGTTTCTGTTAGTTTCTGTTCCCTACTTCACTGTCGGTAGTTTTTCCTTCAAAAACTCAGCATGATGAATTTAGCTAGTGATCATAGTAAAAAAGAAAAACGGAATGCTCTCTGTATCTTAACAGGCGAAGGAAAATATACTTTTTTAGAGCTTCCTCATATTTTACATGAGTAGTTACTTTCAAGTTTCCAATTTTAAACATATTTCAAGGCCCATATGGGTAGTATCTCACAATTACCTAGTTTTAGAACATTAATACTGTGTATTTCTAAATATCTTTGATATTTTGGTCAAGATTTCTTCAAAGTAAGATCTTTAATTACTTTTTTTTTTTCCTCTCTGTTTCCTAAAATAACCTTTAATTTCAGCAAGATTTTTTTTTTTTTTTCAAATCATTACAAATTTTTTCTTTAAATAGAGGTCTTCCAAGTCTTATCAGGTCATTCTAACACATGTGCTTAGTCAAAAGAGTTTAAAAGTTTAAACTTACAATGTCTATACAGTAATCAAAACTTTTGTAAAGTGTGTTCAGTATATAAGTTTGTTCAGCAAATTGATCAGATGTTATTAGATAATTAAATGTTCCTGTTTAAACTGAATTTACTTTGGAACTCTGTTATCTGTTAATGAAATTTCACAATTGCATAAAAAAAGTGCAATATTCCCATTAAAAAATGGAATTAGAAACCACTAAGATAAGACTCATAAAAGCATTTCTTAACACTTACAGATAAAAGAAGAAATAAGTACACTGTTTGTTAAAATGCAAGGAACAAAACAAAAGAAAAAAAACACCTTTTTTGGAATATTTTCCAATCATAAAAACCTTTTTTCATTAAAGAAGAAATAAGTACACTGTTTGTTACAATGCAAGGAACAAAACAAAAGAAAAAAAACACCTTTTTTGGAATATTTTCCAATCATAAATACCTTTTTTCATTATTGATGATTTACAGAGCTATTATAAACAATCTGTCCAAACAGAAATTCTGTTTTGTGATACCTTCTGCCTTTTTTTTTTTTTTTTTTTTTTTTTTTTTTTTTTTTTTTTTTTTTTTTGCCAAAAAGGTGGAGGAAGGTCTGCTGTGTGCACAGTTTAGAAGTATAATAACATAATCTTGTTTTCCCTACAGAAACCTTTTAAAAACAAGTATCTTTTAAGTAAGCAATTATGGTAGTACCACGCTGGTACTTTGTGAAAGGAATCTTTACATTTTTTGAGGAAACAATCTTGTTCACTGTGCTTCACGTAACACTTTTACAAATAAAGGTGACATTGAACATTTTTAAATGCATCAAGAAGTCCAAACCCCAGAGCTATTCTATACAACCAATAATTATGGGTGGTCTGATACTACAACAGGTGCAATAAGTTTGTAGTGCACTCAAGAGAATAAACCTTTCCAGGTCCCATACTTCAAGACATAGCTTAACGAGGACTGGAACAAGACGGAAGCTCAAAGTTGCCATTCAGCAGCACTGAACCCAATTCACTGTGTTAATAGAAATGAGGCCCTGGCAGAGCTGGAGTGTTTCCACCTGGGCTGCACACCTTCCTCTGTCTGCTTTGCTGGCCTCGCTCTGCTCTCCAGAGGGCAACTTCCATATACCCTCTGTTGCTCATGTAAGACAGGATTTCCTTCTCTCCAAACTGTCACACACATCCTAAAAATTAATTTATTGCCGACAGGCTGAGTAACCAGAAGCTATCTCATCCTCTCTAGGCTATTCTGTGTATAGTTCAAACACATGTCTGTGTCCATATTTTCAAAAGAACTTTGAACAATTGAAAGGGGTGATAGAAGAGCAACAAAAATTGTTCAAAGTCAAGGACTTAAGAGCTTGATCTCAAAAGAGAATGGAAAGTAATTTAGTTGCATTGTAACATGTATTAAAGTGATCTTCAATGCAGCAATAGGAATAAAAAAATAGAAATAATTCTAATAATAGAAATATGAAAAAATAATAGGAATAAAATTAAACTGAATATCTTCGAATTAATTCTAAAACTTTTTATGCAGTGTAGATGATCAATCATAGAGAGAAAGAACAAGCTGAAGATGGATGTTGTCAAATAATTTGAGACATTTTTCCTTTTCAAAACTAAGTGTAACTGAACTTGACCTGTCCATATTTGAGTTTTATAAAAAGGAGGCATCTGAAGAATTTTGTCAGTAAAGCACCTTTTCAATGGTGTCCAATCATAACATACCTGATTTGGGATATTTAGGATTCCTTATTGTTCTTAATCAGAACTCCACACAAGTACTGAGTGTGTATTTCAGAGCTCTTAATCCTTTTACCCAGTGACAAAACTCCAAGGAATGAAAGCCATCACTGATAACAAGTGACATTTGATTTTGGTTTTGCTTTCAGTGTAATTCTTTTAGTCTGTACATCATTTATTTGCTACTCTCTTTGATTCAGAAAAGGCAGCAATAACTAAATACCTACTGGGCAGAAATGACAAAACATAACTTCTAGGAGTTGACTGGTTGATGGAAACTGTACTGATTTTAAAGTACTCAGTTATTTTCTTTGGTTGTTTTTAATGGGGCAGGAAAGGTAAAGTGACTGCATAGTGTCCAGGTATAATACTTTGATTTTTTAAGGGAAATTAATTAATTGATAGAGACATGATTCCAAATCCATGTGCAATCAAAGTCCTTTGGACCACAGGCTTGCAATGTAAGGAGACAAGGAGAAAAAAAAACAAAAACAAAACAACTGAAAAACCTTTCTAATCTTATACCTGTAAAGTTTTGGAGTTTTTTTTAAATTATTCTTTTCTGTGAAATGTCAGCTGTTAATAGGTTTACAATAAAAGGAATATTGTTTAATGCTCTGCAAAAAAGAACTTTACCAGTCAGAATACAATACTTTCTGTAATGATAAAGCAAGGCAATTACATAATGCATGCCATTCACCACATTTCAAATATTAAATAGTTGCCTATTACTAAATATCATACAGAGTGCAATATGAATTTAAGTACACAATAAAAATCTGGCGATGATTGTGTCATGTTTTACAGACAACACAGCTGGGATTGAAACCAGGAGAAATGGCTACAGCAGAAGGCAGCAAGAGTTATACTTTCTTCCAGTAGTAATAGAAGACAGTAGTTACCCTGTCCAGAGCAGCACAAACACATTGACTATCCGTGTTTGCAGATGTGATTCTGATGGTACCATCCAGTCCTGCAATGTGGAAGCAATCTTCTTACCAGTTGGCCTCAGCACAGGAGCACTGATTGCAATCTTGTTGTGTATTGTTATACTTCTAGGTTAGTTATCATGGAACCCTGTGAAGTGCATTACCCTGATTATTCATTAGTTTTACCTAGTGTTTAACAAAAGCCATTGAAAATGTGTGGCAGTTTATTTCTGGAAAAATATCCCAAAGCACTGACTTTGACCATGAATCTGCCAATCCATATATATCTTATCGCATGAAGAGAACCATTTTTCACTGGAACCCAAGCAAAAATTTTTTATCTGAAATAGTTTCAAATATTTTCTTGAAAAATTAATTTTTTTAGAATATCGCTAAGGTGGACAAGTCCTTCAAAGAGTAATGGCAGTAAGAATTTAGTAAAAGCCTTTATTTAATTCTTTATGCCAACTTGAGCAAATGGAGAATGAAGAAATGGAAGAGGAGGAAATAACTGTAATGTAGACTGACTGGCTATATCCATATAAAACTTCATGGGATGATTTTTATTTCAGGCAGGCATGGGTATCTTAAAGTGGCGTTATTATTTGATTTACCTTACATTTAAATACTGCCTTATTTACAGCTCATTCTAAGCAGTCAATAGTCTTGTGCAACCTACTTATAGCCTTAATCAACCCATAATGAAATAAAACCAACTTTATATCTTACACAGGCACAATGTGGGCTGTAAAAAGCAATCTCAGTCTTACAGATTCTAGTCTATGCCTCTTCTTGATACTAGTGGGCTTCCCAGATCCCATGCTATTCCTTATGTATGTCTAATGCATATCCGAAAATAGCTCCTGACATAGAATATAACATATGGATATCTCTTTGCATTTGGAAAATACAGTAGTTTGCACTTAGGTAAATAATAAAGGCTCAGGTTTACATAAATAGCTTCTGAGTAGCAGTGGGTAAAAGTCACAATTTCTGTTCTGTGTCAAAATATTATGGTGCGAGAAAAATGTTGTTTCAAAACAGAACAGGAATGACAAATGATCATATTTCCCATAGAGTAGTAATTAAAGTCACAAATACATTCATTCTGAAGAATTTAAAAAAAAACCCACAAAAATAAACAAAACACAATAACTTAGTTTAGTTTTTTTGAAGCAAGAAGAATGTTGTCTCCTTTATCACAAGTCCAGTTGTTTCTCAGTAACCAGTTGTGTTTTGGGTATCTGCAAGGATAGATACCTCATGGCTTCTGTGGGTAACATGTTCCAATGCTTGACATCCTGACCATTAAAGAAGCTTTTTTTCTTACATTTTAATTTTCCTGCATTTCGGCTTGTGCCCATTGTCTCTTCTCCTGTCACTGGGCACCACTCACAGAAGCCTAGTTCCATCTTTAAGTCCATTCATCAGATATTTATACAAATTGATAAGATCCCCCTGAGTTTTCTCTTCTCCAGAATGAACGGACCTGGCTCTCTTAGTGTCTCCTTCTATTGCAAATGTTCCAATTCCTTTTATCATCTTTGTGGCTCTTCATTGGACTCACTCCAGGGAGTCCCTGTCTCTCTTGTAATGAGGAGACCAGAACTGGACCCAAAACTCCAAGTGTGCATAGCCAGAGCTGAGCAGAGTGGGAGTGATCATCTCACTAGATCTGCTAACAGCGTTTTTCCTATTGCAGTCCCAAATGCTGTTGATCTTTGCAACAAGGGAACATTGAGTGGTTGTGGTGAACTTGTTGTCCACTAGTTCCACAAGGCCTTGTGTATCAAGCTGCTTTCTGCTCAGTCAGCCCGCAGCATCTATGGTATACAGTTAGTCCTCTCCATGTGTGGGACTTGGAATTTCCATTTGTTGAGCATCCGAGCTCCTTTTGGCCCATTCCCCCAGCCTGGTAATATCCCTTTGAATGGTAGCACAACTGCTTTTTTTAATCACCTTGCTGAGGATGCACTCAAACCCATGCATCCAAGTCATTTATGAAGATGTTAAAAAAAAGTAGTCCCAGTGTCAAACCCTGGGATACGTTGCTAATGACCAGCTTCCATCTGATTTTTGAAATGTTGATCACATTCTTTGTAGGCTGGCAGTTTTGCCAGCTTTGCAATCCATCCGCTCATCTAGTCCACACTTTCTTACGTTTTCTGAGGAGGTTTTTATGGGAGATAACATCAAATGATTTACTAAAGTTAGGATAAAATTAATGCACTTTTCTCCCTTCATCCACCAGTCATCTCATTGTAGAAGGCAATCAGGTGAGTTAAGCACAATTTCACCTTCAGAAATCCATGCTTGCCAGTCCTTTCCTTAGTTTCCTGGTTTTCTCCATCAGTTTCCTCAGAATCAATGTGAGACTGACTGGTCTGTAATTCCCTAGCTCATTCTTCTTGCACTTTTTGAAGACAGGAGTGACATTTGCTCCAGTCCTCAGAAACTTCTCCCAGTCCCCATGGTCTTTCAAAAATTATAGCAAGTGGCTTCATCATGACACCAGCCATCTTCCTCACCATTCATGTGTGTGTCCCATCAGGTCCCATGTAATTATGTGTCCTGTTTGTTTAAGTGTTCCCTAATCTGATCCTCTTCCACCAAAGAAAAGTCTTCCTTTTTCCAGACTTACCCTCTGGTCTCAGGGACCTGGAATTACTGAAGGAAAATGTTGCCTATAAAGACAGACGCCAAGAAGATATTGAATAGGTTGATTTTTTACCATGTCTTTTGTCAACAGCTCCCCTGCCCCATTCAGCCATAGGCCTAACTTTACTTTTTTCTTTTTTTTTTTTTTTTAAGCATCTTACTTTCTTACTGGTATAAGCCCTTCTTGTCACCCTTTGTATCCCTCATGAGATGGCACCAGCTGTGCTTTGTCTTTCCTAACCCCATTCTTGTGTGTTCAGAATGCCACTGTATATTCCTCCTGGATCACCTGCCTGTTTCCAGCTCTTAGATTTCTCTTTTTTTTTATCACTGAGTAGTCAAGAGCTTCTTATTCATCAATGCAGGCCTCCTGCTGCCTTTGCTTGATTTCCTATTGAGTTTCGAGAAGGTGATACTTAAAAATCAACCAGCTCTCCTGGTCTCCTCTTCTCTCCACATCCTTATAAAACATGATTTTTTTAAGTAGATCCCTGAAGAGGCCAAAGTGTACTGGATAAAAGCTAAAGTAAAATTATTTTTTCTTTCTGCATTTCAAAAACTACGAATTTAAAATTATTCAAATTATTTATTATTCAAAATTCCAAATTATTTCTATTTATAACTGTATGGTTTGGGGTTCTTTGGGGTTGATTGGCTGGTTGGTTGTTTTTTTTCCCTTCTCTTCAGTGTGGAAATTCAGGGGGTTTTACCTGTTCTGCTGTGGAAGACATTAAAAAAAAAAAAAAAATCCCATCTCTGTGTCTATGATCTAACAAGCTGGAGTCCTGTCCAATTATATTTGTTCACAAAGAGGGCCACTAGGGAAACTATTTATTACCTCCAGCAGTACAGCAAGCACTTAGGAAAGTTAGACTCATACATCAAACACAAATGACTTTTCATTGGCTAGAGCAATGCTAAGCTCTGCTCTTTTCTAAGGAGAAAAGTCTATTTGATTGCTTGCAGCTTTCAAATAAAGATATAATGGTATGTCATCAGAGTACTGAATTATTTCTGTGCATGTCTTAATTACAGTTGTTTCTCATTACAGTCATTGTGGTACTGTATGTAGCACTACGGAGGCAGAAGAAAAAGGACACCCTGATGACCTCTAAAGAAGACATCAGAGATAATGTTATCCATTATGATGATGAAGGCGGTGGAGAAGAGGACACCCAGGCTTTTGATATAGGTGCCCTGAGGAATCCCAAAGTGATTGAAGATAACAAAATACGCAGGGACATAAAACCAGACACCTTGCGTTTTCCACGCCACAGACCAACAGCGGAAGATAACACAGACATAAGAGATTTCATTAATCAGAGGCTGCAGGAAAATGATGTAGATCCATCTGCACCCCCTTATGACTCCTTGGCAACCTATGCTTATGAAGGAAATGGATCTGTCGCAGAGTCTCTCAGCTCTATAGACTCCCTTACTACAGAGGCAGATCAGGATTATGACTATCTGAGTGACTGGGGACCACGCTTTAAGATCTTGGCAGACATGTTTGGAGAAGAAAGTTATAACCCTGACAAAGTCACTTAAGTACAACTACAAGAGTGAAAAGAAAAGTAAACCAACAACAAATTTAAAAGATAAACCTAAGCTTTATATAGGACACAATTCCTGTGATTATAAAAGACAGCAATTGTTTCCAGCAAGTTACTGCATTTATCATACTGTCAGTTTTGGTTTGATCTGCAAAAGAATGATAAATCCTGTAACATACACAGGTTTTTGTTGTTGTTATTTTGTTACTCTGGAATTACACTGAGACAAGCTCAGGCCTACAAGGTGCAGTTTACTGACCTGACTTAGAAAGAAGATAGCTTTCTGGCATCATGGTGGAAGAGTGGTAGCTTTTTCGTAATTCCACTAAAGTGCCTATTGAAACTTTTAAGTGGTAAAAAGTCTGCTGTGACGGTGTTACAAAACTGAATTGGACATGAACTTTAAGACAAGAAGCAATAGCAACATGCTGACTTGTTTTAGAAAAAAAAATGGAGATCATTTCCTGGAGTATATCTAATGAGTAAAACTAAGAGGGAGGGTGGTCCTGTGTACATTGTGTTTGGGGTTATGTTTGTTGGGATTTTTTAAAGAAAATGCTATGTCAAGACATCATATTTCTTCTTCTAAAATTTCACTGAAAATACTATTGCTCACTCTGAAGATGTAAAGCCCAAACTAAAAAGGGAAAGATCTTAGCATACATCAATGAATATTTAAAATGTTCATGCAAATATTACATTTTTCCAAAATAATAAAAAGATGAAAGCAGCTATTCCTTTATGTGAAGGAAATTTCCCTTTGCCCCCCACTCTTCTTTTGAAATGAGACTTCGAATAGAATGTAAAAGTGAAGAGGGTTTTTAAAGAGTATTATTGTATTTTTAGTATCAAAACACCTTTTCCCTTGTAAGTATGACTAAAGGAGTACATGTCAAGAAAGCTACATCACTTTTCTTTGGAAGTAGATTGTTACTCTGTAGGTACCACATGCATACATATTATAGACATAATTATTTTCCACTGATTGCCTGCTACAGTTCAGCATATCACTGTATTTCACTACCACACCCACAGGAAACACTTTACAAAGCCTTTTGAGGTTTGACACTAAAGCCTTTTGAGGTTCGACACTTTATTAATTTTGTTCTTGACAAAATTTAAACAGAGGTAGAATAAAAACATAAAACAGTATGTTTGTCCACTCTTTATGCAAGTACCTATTCATAAATGTATCTGTGCAGATGAAAAAAGTTCAGATATGAACAAGGCATTATATCTTTTGAAGATACCTTGCAAAACTATTTCATGTGACTTTTTTTGATGACCTAAAGCATAGACATTTTGTAAGACAATGGTTTATGTCTCCCGAAGGGCATATATCCTTATATTCTCCTTCTAAAGTCTCTGCAGTGCTATACAATCTGCTTGAGGTCTGCTCATGATTAATGGTACTGCAAGGTCAACCTGAGACTTTCATGAAGTCTTTTATTCACCTCAGGTCTACAGCTTATTTTTTGTATTGCTGAAGAATTAATAACTGTCAGAAATACTTAGCTCACAAGTCTGATATTAACATACACGAATTTCCCTTTACCCTCTTCGGGAAATGTAAAGATATTTCAACATAGTATAAATTAATCTCCCAATGAGACTTTCAAAGGTGTATAGTTAAAATAAGTTTGGGATCATTTGATACAATTGGACAGGGCTGCATTAAAAGCACAATTGGCATAGCTTCTACCAGCAGAGTGCTGAGGAAGAGATACAGCATAAGGCAACAGGAAAGGTTTGTGGTTTTTATCATTATCAGCAAAGATATCCTGTGTTCCCTGAAAGACAAACTAAACCAATAAAATCTCTCTCTTCACAGGACAGTGAAGCAGATGAAGTGATGGGGCCCATTTGGCAGCATAGAAATTTTTGTGTGGAAGATAGTGTTTTAAATTCTCATACATCTTCGTTGTTTATCAAAGGCAATTTGATACTACTGAGTGGGCTTAAAACAAAGCACTGGAAAAAAATAAATATGTGTTTTCTACTAGTTACAACTTAGATTTGATTCACACAAGATTCACACTTCTGTAGCATATGCATAGCAATGTTTCTTCCCCATTTTCCTAGTAAAGTCAACATAAGTGAGAGCAGTGTTTGACTTTTTGACATCATGAGGCCTGTCTGCATATGAAATTTTATGTATTTGTAGTGGATACTGAGTGAACATTGTCTGTCTTGAATAGGCTGGCATTTGTTCGAAGCACGACAGTCTGTATGTGAGCCTGATTTCCAAAATGAGCAGGCAGGAAATGTAGTCTTAAACATGCTGCTACACAAAATCTGTATTTGAGAATGAGTTGTTGTATGATAAATTAATACCAACTTGAATATCAAATGCCTATTTTTTACATTTAAGAAGTTTGTAAATGAGATGTTTCTATCACATAATTAATAAACATCCAGGAAGATATTAGAACAAAAATTATATGTAATTAATAATGCAATTTTCCTCTAAAATCATATTTCAAGATCATTTTTGAAGGGCAACCAAATAATTTTAACCTGATAGTGGTATTTTTTCTAAATGGCTCTATAGAACTAAGGAAAAAATTGTTTTTCCTTTACACATTACCTGGGATTCAGGAAATTTTTGTTTAATTCCATGTTCTCTCACTTCCTTTCTAAAAATTACTTGTCAGGTTTTTAACAACTAATTTTTTAAAAGGTAATCAGACAAATATTAAATTTACAAGATATAAAATATGTCAAGAAATCTGAGATGAACCAAGGTCCATGGAATTAGGGATACCCCAGTGCACTTGTAAATTGTATCAGATAACTACTTCAGTTTTTAAACTCTATGTCTTAAAAAAACCCCCCTTCTTTGCAGACCTGTTCACAGTCAAGAGGCTAAAGTGGATGTCTCTCTTTCTGCTGAAACCTCAAGTGCTATCAAAGTGACAAGAAGCTAGGATAATGCTTAAAAGACAGAATTTTTAAATTTAAATTTCCAAACATAAGATACCGATGCACAAACATTTAGCATCATCTCAAGTGTCTCAACAGTGTCCCCCATTCAGCTAAGAATGGAAGTATCTAAGGAATTCTAGCTATTAAACTTACATCATAGATATACAGAACTGAAGACAAATTTAGAACATCTGAAAGGAATTTCAGGGAAGAAGGAAAAAGTCTGCCCTGCCCTCCCAAGTAAGGTGAAAATACTAATACTTAGGGAAGTTCATACAGTTGCTGTGGGTTTGGAATATAAAGGATTGTTAATATTGGGATTTAAGAACACTACCACACAAATCTGAAATTACTGTTATTTTGAAACATAGATCTGCAATAATGTCACTGAGTCAAACAGCAAGAATTTGGAAAGCAGTGACAGTAGCTGATGTCTCTTGCTCAAATATATTGTTGAATATTTTATACTTTCATGATTTTCACTGATTTTATAGATTGGCTAAATTTTGCAGTTCAAACTAAAATCACAGTTACTGAGGATTTACCCTACGTTTGTAAGCAGAGTTCATTATGGGGCAAAGACCAATAAATGATTCAACAGATTATTGATACTATTATTCTAGACACTATGCTGAAAATATTATTGCCTTAAAAGTAAGACTTTCATGTCCACCTAAACAGAACCTATCATTTACAGTAGTAAAATAGTGGTTCTGCAGAGATTATATTAGTTCTAAATTTACCCCCATTATCGATATGAAAGAATTCTTAAGACTGTGTTGCTATAGAATAACAAATTTCTGCTAAATGAGTACAGGAAGAAAAAATAATTCCCTGGGTTAAAGGCATTTCATATGACATTAATGACTGGATTTTATATGCTGAGATTTGGGGTTGTAATTTTTTTGCAGTTATTACTTTTTAAATTATTATTATTATTATTAATTGTATTAGCATAGACATTCAAATGCTCTGTGTATAAAAACATCTTGGAGTTTTACAAAATTCCATGAAAGTAAACAATGAAATGACCACTTATAATAACCACACAGAGGTGACATTTAAGTGTGAATGAAAATCAAAGTTTATATTGCACCCATTCACAGCCTTTCCTTAATGGAAAATCTATAATTTGAATCCCTTTGTATTCTTATTTAAATCAAGAACCAGATAAGTTGTCAGAATGTGAGCAACCACTGCTATTTTATAAAAAAAAGTAGGATAAATTCCTGGGGATTTTATTGCTTTGCTTTCATTTTTTTAGCCTATTTATTCAGTTGATAGAATTCTTTTATTCAACTCTAGTTTGCAACTAAAATCCCCAGATAATGTTTTAAAAATCTTACTTTCATTGCTGTGTTCCCAAACAAATTATTTCTCAGGACTCAGGGAAATCTTATAAGTATTTATAAATACCCAGTGAATGGAAGGAAAGAAGATGTAGAAAGGTTTTTATCAGTGGTGCCCAGTGACAGGAAAAAAGTCACTGGGCACCAACTCAGATGAATGGAATTCCATTAAAATACAGGAAAAAATGGTTCCTTATTGTCAGGCTGTCAAGAAATGGATCATATTGCCTTGGAGAAGTTGTGGTGTATGTGTCCTTGGAGATACTCAGAACCCAGCTGGATTTATTCACAAGCAATATGCTGCAGTTGACTGTGCTGTAAGCAGGGATGCTGGACTAGTGATCTCCAGAGGTGCTTTCCAACCTAATCTATTCTGTGACTTATGATAAAACCATCCTGTATACTTAAGACTCCTTAGATCTAGTGAGTTTGATATCATTAGGGGCCTAACTACATAAGCATAGTAGAAACATAGAATGGTTTGTGTTGGAAGGGACCTTGAAAGGTCATCAAGTTTCAACAGCCCTGCCATGAGCTGGGACACCTTCCAATAGACCAGGTTGCTCAAAGCTCCATCTGTAATAACTATGACTTGTTTTAGTAAGGCAGGAGTGAAAAAATAGGGTAGCAATCTATATAATTATTAGTAATATGGATAGTGTGGAGAAGAATAAATTGTTTACTGTCATTTCCAGTACAAGAAGGGACACCACAGGAAACTAGCAGAAACGAGGATGGACATAAAAAACCAGAGCTGGTTTTTCACATGATGAGTAGTTGAGACAGTCATGGGAGCTCAGAGTTTACATAGGTTGAAAAAGAGGCTGGGCACACTCCTGAAAAACTAATAGTTTGTGGGTTACTTAGTACAGAGGAATCACATATGTCTGAAGGTGTCCCTGAATACTGCTTCATTAGCATCTGAGGAAGCCACATAACCTGGTCTGTTTCTAGATGTTTTGCTGGGATCTCTGTTTATGCCAGTGGTGGAAAAGTTTACTACAAAAGTATGACTAACCTTATTTTCTTATTAAAATTTTATTGTAAATTCACTTGGTCTTCAAATCAACATTCCCTCAGTTTTAATTTTCTGGATTGCATAGATAAAGTCAGTTCTTTTTTTAAATTACGTATCACATGCATATAAGCATGCATATTTATTATTTTGCTCAGATTTTAACAATTATAATTGCCATATTTTCTTCAGTTGTGCACACCTTTATATAGTGCTTACTCACTTTTGTCTTTAACAGGAACACTGACACTGATTGCTGTCAGGGATGATGACGCAGTTTGGCTTAGTCTACATTTTTTAAAAATAAATCATTACTGCATAAAGATGATAACCTCTATAATACATGCCATCTTTTGCATGTGTTTCACGTTTTTAGCTGTCTTGGTTACTTATCTGTGTTACAAGAACACTTGAAGAAAGAAAGGAGAAAGTAGTGACTGCCTGACTGGACAAGTGGCCAGTTTTAGTCCACTATTCAAGAATGCAGCCTACCGCTCTCTTGCTGTGTGTTATAATGTTAGAGGTTATTTCTTGTTCTCACATGTTGAAAATTCTGCATCTCAAATGCATGTTTTTCTACTATACGCCTCTGTCAGAAAGGATAGTTCAAGTCATAAACAAAAAGATGTATGGGGAGGAAATGGAATCATATTAAGAGGGATCAAAAATAAATATGCCTTAAAAGACTGTCTTATATTATTTGCTCACATGACTGCAGTAAACTGTCATATTTTTAATTTTGTCCTTGGAGTTAATTTTTTCACTGCAGTTAGTGAAGTCAGGGCAATACATTTAATATCATTCAAATGATCCCATTGCTTTCAACCCCTGTTGCTTTAGCTTGTTCAGGTTACTTTGATCTTATCCCCTTGTGTGTTCATTATGTTTCCAGTTATGGGTCTTGCTACATATCTGATTATAGCAGAAGTTTCACTGTAGAAATGTCTGACCAAAAATACATTACACAGGAGGACAGGTGCAGAAACGCAGTTTGGGTTTACATAAGATGTTTCAGAATGAACAAACATCAAATTAATGTTTTGCAAACTGACATCAGCAAAACTCAGACTGTGAACTTAAAAAAGAAAAAACTATTGCAGTATCAAAACTTTTAGCATATTTGTTCTGTTCTACAGTATGTAACACATCTTTGAAGGGAAGGAGGTATAAAGAGAAGGAGGTGAAGAACGCTGGGGT
The DNA here is from genome assembly GCA_013396735.1 of Grallaria varia. Classification (NCBI taxonomy): domain Eukaryota; kingdom Metazoa; phylum Chordata; class Aves; order Passeriformes; family Formicariidae; genus Grallaria; species Grallaria varia. The sequence goes on along the minus strand of VWZG01012352.1, from coordinate 12,054 downwards.
TGTTATGTCCTCTTTTTTTCCTGTTATTTGTATTTAGCATCCTTTTGTATATATAAATAACAAGCTAACATTTCTTAGTTCATCTGCTTCTTAGTCTTAAATTAAGAAAAATATATTATATGAAATAGAGGGGGATTTGTCAATGACAAATCCAAATGTTTCAAATGCAGCATATCAAGATATTAATCTTCAATTCTTAAAGGGAGAAATGTGAGAAGAGAAATTCAGTTTATCTTTTTTTCAGGTTTGCTGAATTTACCTCACTAGTGAATGACTATTGCTATTAGTAACACAGTACCACAATTGGTAAGTGCTGTGGTTTCCTTTCTAGCACTAATTTTTATGATTGCATTTCTGCCTACTTAAATTATTTCAGATCACATTCATTAGTTGGGCTTGGTCCAAATGATCTGACCAAAAATGCTTAATATCACATGTAGTCAAGAGGGCATGGTAAGTAAACCAAGAAAAATGATTTAATGAAACTATTTGCCGACCAGAGATGCTCAGTGACAGATACTGAGCACAGGGAGTTGTCTGAATTGCTGCCTATCTTTGCATCCCAAGCTGAAGCAGTTCTTGAATTCTCTCTTGATGGGTATGGTGTGGTGGGTTCACCTTGGCTGAATGCCAGGTGCTCACCCAGCCGCTCCTTCACTCCCCTTCCCAGCTGGACAGGGGAGAGAATAAGGGTGGAAGCAAAAAAACCAGCACAAATTGTGGGTTGCAATAAGGCAGTTTATATTTATACAAATAGCAAAAGCAAAAGCAGAAGCAGCAATTACTCTCTACTTCCCATGTGCAGCGATTGTTGGCCACGTCTCTGGGAAGCAGGGCACCTACGTGTGTGTTGGATGTTAGCAGGCAGCCATCAGAGACAATGAGTGCCTGCCCTTCCTGCTTCTTGCCCCAGCTTTTATATCTGGGCTGACGTCATATGGTATGGAATATCCCCTTGGTCAGTGCAGGTCAGCTGGCCTATTTGTGTCCCCTCCCAGGGTCTTGCCTTGGACTGAACAGTGAGTGCTGCGCTCAGTGATAGCCAAAATATGGATGTGTTATCGACACCAATGCAGAGCACAGCACTGTGAGGGCTCCGATGGGGAAACAAATTCTGGCTCAGCCAGACCCACCACATATGGAAAGGAGAATGTGCTGCCAGGGCTCGAGTTTTATGAAACAGTGTCTTGACGTGGCAACACATCCAGGTAATAGCCCTAGAAAAACCTTTCCATAAGTAGAGTGAGGCCATCATTTCAAACACTCAGCAGCAAAGGAAGCTTAACTATGTGAGAAAAGCTAAATGGGATCATTCTTTCCATTTAAATGGTCTGTAAGGTCCTGTAGGGCAGAATGGCCTCCTTCGAAATAGCACCCCACTGCTCTTCTGTAATTCAGAAACCACACATGCATTTGCACTAAAGCATTGCAGGATTAAATAAAACAGTACAATATGAATCAGAAAAAATATTGCAAGCCATAATGGTTCTCTCCATTTTAATATGTCTCTGAGTTGACCAGGCTCCATCATATTATTTTCTCTTTATACAGAAACCTGCCCTTTTTCTTGTATGTGACAGAGTCTCTGTGGTGGATTAGACCCAGCCAGTAGCTAAGCACCACACAGCCACTCACAGACTCCCCACCCCCACAGAGATTTGGGACAGGGTAGGCAGAGTGAAAGTCAGATAAATCATGGAATAAGATAACGACAGTTTAAGAAGTGAAGAAAAAGAGGAAGGGGATGGAAGAAACACATACCAAAATCAAGTGATGTACTCACCACTTTCTCTTGCATGGAGACCAACGCTCCGCCAATCTCCAAACAATGACTACCTCCCAGGGAAAACCCTCCCCAACCAACCTTATTGCTGAGCACACTATATGGTATGGAATATAATTGTATCAGTTGGGGTCATCTGTTCCAGCTGTGTCTTCTCCCTGTGTCTTGTGCATTCCCAGCCCCCTCACTGGAGTGGCAA
>VWZG01012351.1:129451-184530 GCA_013396735.1 Grallaria varia | reverse complement strand
AAAAAAATGGATGGGAAGGAAAAGGGGGGAAAGATGTTTTTCTGAAGTAATGCAAAACCTGCTATCATAGGCAATCTGTACAAAAGTCAGAGGAGAAGGAGAAAATGCTACATAATATCATTGAGATAGGTTTGTAGAAATGGGCAGAACGGCAGCAGAGAGCCTGGCTGCAGAATTCCTGAGCCAATCTAGAGGATATCCTGCCTACTTCGTTTTTTGTTACATTGATTAAACGTAATGAAGAAGAAAAAGGCTCTTCTTTCTGTCCTGAAGATGTAACACAGACAGTAGCAATGCTTGGATGTGGGGGGATAAGGGAGATTGTCACCACAGACAGCTGCTGCTGCTCGACTGTAGCCGAATGCTCTCAGAGATATAAAACCACAGCCATCCCCAGCCTGCCCCACAGCACACACTGCTGCAGCGCTGCCAAAGCTTATAGGGGATGCCTGAAATCTCCAGGAGCCCTGCTAATGTAACTCTGTTCTCTAAGGATATTAGCAAGCCCTGCTGTGCCATCCCAGCAGGGCTGAGGAGGAGACAGAAATTAAGTCCCACTTCAGAGTGATAAGGACATGCAGGCTGCCCGCCTGAGATCTGGGTTTGGCTTCCCATGCCACAGCAATGAGACCTCTCTTTCCCTTTGGGAAGCACCTAGAAAAGCCTGAGAAAGGTGACTGGCCATATTTTGAAATAATAGAAATAAGAACTATTTCCTAATAAGAGAAAGTGTAAGGAGCTGACAAGAGAGGACTGCAATAAGGCAGAACCTAGAAGTCATTACGGGAAAAGCAAGCTCAGAGTTAGCTGTCGGAAGCCTCGGAGCCTAAAGGCTCCTGACTTTTGCTCCTTATTTTCTTCATCCTCCTAAAGCAGCCACATTGACCTGGCTGTAATTTGGAGGGTAATTTTTTTCTCTCAACATACAGTTTGTTAAGGAGAGGTGAAGAACAGGGACGAAACATTTTGTTTTAAAAGCCTTCTGCTTGCATTCTCCTTGAGAAAGCCAGCATGCCTGAGAGATTACTGCCACAGCTCACATGGACTAGTACTTCATAAGTACAAATAAATCAGTGACCTGAAGCCACACTTGCTCAGCAGAGTCCCAAGCCTCGCTGCCAGTTTTTAAAACAGAGATTTGATCCAAAAGTCCAAATGGCTTTGGATCATACTCTAAGCCTGCAGCATATCTTCTGTCCCTGGCACTTTGAAACGCCATGTGAGGGGCAAGGCTTCCAACTGCCTTGGATCAAAACTCAAATGGCAGAAAGGGAAGGGGCAGTCCAGGACAGGAAAATCTGACAGATGCGAGCCAGTTGGGAGTGCTGTTCTCCATGGACACAGCCAAGAGGACAGGAAAGAAGGAGGCATGAGCAGGGGGGAGGAGGGGAGGGCATGCCAGCATTAAAAATAAATAGTTGTGTCACATATTGTGTACAAGGCTTAAAAATGAGTGTTTGCTGCTGACTGGGGTTTTACAGAGGTTTTTTTTGTTGCAGCTCCCCCCGCCCTTTTAATGCATACATCACATTACCCCAAAGTGCCAACTCCAGTCAACCATTCTGCCAGAGTGGCAACCCTGCAGATCCCCTTCTGTGTGTTCTGCTTGCCTGGGCACCCTGACACTTCCTTTGTGACAGCTCTGGAGACCTTAGGACATGCTCTTTCTCTAACGCACGCACAAGCTCCAAGTAATGCTGGTCATCAGCCACCCAGGCAAATCAAGCTTCCTCCACAACCCCCTTATTTTTTTTTTTAATTTGTGTGTGTGTGTGTCCACGGCAGGTATCCTTTCATGGGAAATTGGAATCCCATGTTGTTAAGTCACTCAGTCTTTCACTACATGCTGGAAAGGATGTCTGATATTTCTGTCTTACAGTGCTATTCCCGGCCCAGTTTTCTCACAGAACCTTTAGAAAATGACATCCAAGAAGTAGCTGTTCATAGTTTGTCACAGAAAGCAAAAGCAGATATGAGGAATGAAATGCATGACTGGATTCTCACATTAGATTCCAGTTTTCCATTATTTCAAAAAGCTTGAATGCATCTATTTCCATATTGCAAAGTTAGAGTCAAATTTTGCAAGGAATCTTCAGAAATCACATGCCCCATCCCATTTACCTGTGAGGAGTGCTGGATCCCTAATCCACTTAGATTCACTTACAAAAATCCCAACGAACACCCTCAAATCTTTTAATCTATTTCTAGGGCTGTCATCACCTGTAAATTTGGACAAAACCAGAATTTTCTGAATGACTCATCCCTAACAACAGGGAGCAGCAAAAACTCAGCTTCCCTTGCAGGAGAAAAGCTAAGAGTACCCCCTAGTGTTCTGGGTGCAACCTGGAAGTTTGGCTAGAGTCTGAAACCAGAGACAAGCTCATTTTGGAATACAGCCTTTAGTTGCTTGGCGTCCCTCTGGAAAAGGGCACTTGTTGCAGGGTGATGATCTGAATGTGCCTTCAAGGCATCATGTTACCACAGCTCAGCGTGTCACCACTGGCAAGCAGTGTAATTAATAACTGTCCTTATGATTTAAATATACTCACGTGGATTGACACCAGGGAACCCTTCTTTGCATTTGCAATGGGTTAAGGGTGCTCCCAGTCACCTAGAGCTGCTCAGATGATATGCAAAAGTCACTAGGGTTTTGGTAACTCAACAGCTTTTAATGCTCCTTGGATCTCCTGGGAGAGTTGTGTGTCTTAATTAATCTGTCAAGTGCTTCAATATCCACAGAGAGAAGTGCAGTATAATGCAAGAAAAGGTTATTTATAACTCTCCCTCCTTTCTGCACACAAAGCCACATTACCTCACATTAAATCCTATTTAATGACAGCAAAGTTAAAAAAAAAAAAATAGTGCAACTTCTGTTAACTGAATCCATTCCAGAAACCTTTTTCTTGCCCTGCCAGGTCAGGAGACCAGCAGGTTCTGCCATTAACCTCCTGCTGTGAGAGCACAGCAATATTTTCACTTTTCCAGGCTTCTCTTCCAACTCATCTCTCTAGAGATGTTCTTCCTGTCAGAGTGTATCACCATGTGCATTTACTAAGTAGTAGTAATTATTTTGTCAATAACAAAGGAAATCTGCTGTTAATCACAACAACAGTCTTCCTTGCTTTTCTGGAATAATAACTACTGGAAGGCAACTTTAATTTAAATTCAGGGAGATGTGTGGAGTGCAGCACCCAGCAGCATGTACGCAGATAACATGCTTGAGCAGCCTGGCCAATACAGTACTCGCAGTAGCCCATCCATCAAGATTTTAGTTATAGCAGATGATGCAAATTTAATGATTAAGTATAAAAGCTTAAAATTCATCTCTTTGCAGCAGCTTACAGGGGGAGGAGGGGGGACATCATGAAAGCCTGTCACCTAAACTTCATCTTACACTGGAAAAGTATCTTCCTGGAGAAAGGCAAGCACATTAATAATGCAGCAGTGCCAGCTGAGGGGAACGGCTGGTTTGTAAAAGCAATTCAGACTGGAAGAGTCCCGGAAATGGAAACTCAACAGGATAAGCCACACTTACAAGCTCCTGCTAAGACGGCTCCCTTAGCAAGCCAGAAAATAACTTACAAACAGGTCACAGTTTGCACTTTGGCAGCACACTTAATACATGCTGAAAGTGCCCAGTCTGGAGGGAAATACACTGTAATTATAGAGACAGTGGAACTCATGCAGGCCAGGCCACCGATCACCCCCTGTGGGTCCTTCAAAGCTTCTGCTTTTGCAGGGCATGACTTTAGCACAAAGCTCAGCGCGGTTTTTATTGCAGACCCTGAAAGGCACACGTTCAGCTCTTCCTGTGAATTTCATGATTACTGATTTCTGGGATGCTTGCTTTTTCCAAGAGATTGCTTTGCAATTTTTCTGTGACTTTAACTGGTGCAAAATGCTTTGCTATTTAGTTATCTGGTTGCCTGTGCTTGGACTCTTAAGTGCAGCTCTGTGGTGTTAAAACCAGTAACTGAAATTATATGCAAGGCTGTCTGAAGCAACAGAAGATGAGATGGATTCCCTCGGTTTTCCCTTAATCCAGGGTTCAGTGTTGCCCCCAGCTTGCTTCCTTTTCCTGGTCTGTCACAAAGTAGCAGCAATTTCAGAAGTAAATTGTAAGGATGAGTTTGTCAACACTCACTTAAATCCACATAAAGTGTTTTGAGCATAGGAAGCAATAAAATGCTGAGCAGCTTTGGTGCTGCGGTACCCAGTTGGACCCTTACAATGTCTTGCTGCTCTGTAAAGATGCAGACAAGATGAAAGCTCTGTTGTTTTGTTGTTTGTCTTGTTTGGGTTTTTTTTAAATGGACTGCATAAGGATTGTTCTCACTTAACATAACTCACAAAAGCTCTTGGAAAAATACAGTCTCTATCCCTAAACATCCTGAAATATAACTAACCATTCCACAGTACATAAATGGTCTGCTGTGGGTGCTCCCCATTAAAATCAAACACAGGAACGTGAGGAGGAAGGGAAAATCAGGACATGCACAGAAGACCTCTCTCCAGAGTTACTAGGTAGCAATGTCATTACTGCAGATTTCTCTGGAAAGCTGGATAATTTTTTTATTACTGCACTATTTGGCGAGCTTAATTCCCATTTTAACGGATCTCTTCCCTGCTTTAATACATACGAAGAAGACTGGGGGGTTTTGTATTGCTGCACACGCTCTCGCTTAGCAGCACAGAACAGCTTTTCAAGGAATAATGCGAGGGCGCTCCATGGGCCGCCAGGTGCACATACCACAGTGCTTGGATGTGCGTGTCACTGTTGTGAATTACACAGTCCTGAGCAAAACACAATCCAGCCACAGGTTTATTTCCTGTCAGGAAGCTCAACTGAGAACAAACAGGAGACTCACATCAAAAGATAATGCACCTTTTCTAGCCATAATAAAAACAAACAAGCAAATGGAATAGTCCCACCACTTACTTACACTCCAATTCCCTCATGTATGCTCTCTGCTCCAGAGGACATTCACAGATAGCCCACCCTTCTCTGCTCCTACCCCACCACACAATGCACAGAAATTGCCACTTCAGTTCCACGCTGAGCCCCTCTGGCCTTCGTGACTCCCATGACAAACTGCACACAGCTGGAAATTCTGCTGTAGCTTCAAGGAACATTAAGGAAAGAACAAATGAAGTCACACAACAATTTTTCCAATGCAGAACTTCTCACATCGCTGTGTGACATCAATTTACTGTGACAATATCTGCAAATATGCAGGATTCTGGCAGAAGGTGGATGGTGTCAGGCAGAAAGCATTTCAAATGAGAAGTTGTGGGTCAGGGGTAGCTGGCTGAATGTCTACATTGAGAGATGGGGTTCAGGAGGTCTGAGGACTTCTGAGGGGTTACTGCTTCCACTGTCAAGTATAAATTTTTGTGCATACAATTGCAGCAGTTCTAATCCTGTTTCAATGACCCCTCCTTTCCACACCATCACCAATTCCAATTTAACACGGATCAACAAGGGTACAGCCGGCTGGGAAAACACAGGACTTCTCCAGCTAACAGCTAGGGGGGTTGACTTACCTCAGAGTCCATGGAAGATCAGTGCAGATTGTTCCTCTGATGCTTCATTTATGAAAAGGGATACATGAGATCAGGAAGAGCTATTATGCTTAGATATTTCTCCTAGTTTATCAAAATGATTGGTACACAGGCAAAGCATTAGCTGTGGAGTTTCTGCCTTCTGGTACCTGCTGTCAAATGCCCTAGTTTGGCTCGCATAAACCTAATGCCAGCTGTAACCTAACAGAGAAAAAGGCCTTGGACTTTACATGCACAACCAAAACCTGAATGACACCATAAACCTGCTGTTGTGGCATTTGTTCACTCAGGGATATTATAGTTCAGCATAAAATGGAGGACAAGAGAGGAAGATACAGGTACCTTTGTTTTATAGACATGCAAACACATGAAATCCAGTATTTTGAAGAAAAAGCCAACAATGTCAACTTGCTTGATGAATTGTGAAGTGGGAATTGGTCAGCAAGTATTGTATATGTATCTTCGCTTTAACTCTGCCTCTCTCTCCCCCTGCAAAAAATCACTAACTGCCAACTCCCTGCCTCCTTCCCACCAGGAACTGGCTGGTTTCCTCCATCACTGGCATTGCCCAGCCCTGAGTGTGCCCAGGAATTGCATTGCCTGCCTCTCTGATGGTGTTTCTCGGCAGTCCCTCATAAATACGGACATCATGTTCTGCCGTCATGAGACACACAGCGTGAGAGTCAGGAATCTCGTTTAAAAGGATAGATATTCCCTGACCATGAAGAGCCAGAGTTTCTGGCTACATGAATTTGACTGCATAATCCCTGGCAAAATAAGACAGCAGAGAGGGATGAAACCAGGGGATGAATATATGATATTCCAGTCCTCAGACCTGGTAAAAAAACCCAAAAACCAAAAACCCACAAATATTTGACAGCTACTCTTCAGAAGCAAGTAAACTAACCAAGCTGCTAAGTTTGGGTAGTGGTAGTGGTTTAGAAGGTGTAACCTTTTCCTGCCCTACCAAAAAGAATGACAAATGGCAACCAGTAGTTCTACTCTCATAGGATACCAGAGTTCCATTTCAACCGATAAATGTGGGGTCTCCAGACATCCCTGACACGCATGCAAGAGTTTTGTCTTTATTGCTGAGCAGAGGTTTATCCCAGATGAGTTGCTCATGTTTTCACCCATCACCAACCTGTCCCCAGTGCTTTACACAAAGCTGTCTCTCCATCTCCCCAGCACCTCGCATTTTTGGGATCACTTCAACAGCCGCTTCAAAATGTAGTTAATCAATTACAAGCACTGCGATCTCAATGTCAAACACGTAACAAGAAACTGAGAAAGGGAAAAGCTATAGGCTGAGGTTTCATGGGTGAGTCTGGCTCGATAATGAAAGGTTCACAACTGTTCTAATGACTGCAAACAGCTTTGGACAGAACACAAAATTCACTGCTCCACAGACATTAGAAGCTGAATTTTCTCCCACTGAAACAAGCCACAAATTATCTACCCATTTCAAAAGCAGCATGATTGTGGTCTAGGTGGATGTTTCCTCTGTAAAGGGAAACATATGACAAGAATAATAGTCTTGCAGCTAAAGCACTGAACTCCAAGGACTTGCTTCTTGAAGACTCAGGAGCAACTTGCTTCTTATTTCACTCAGGCAAGTTACTTCAGAGTAAAGTCACCTCCCCTGGGATGTGACTGAAAAAAATAAACACTGATAAACTGCAAAAATAATTTAATACATGGGTTTCTTACTCTTCCATGTGAATAGTAAGAAATTGACCACAAAAGAAAGCCTTCCTTAAATTGTTTTTGTATGCATCTAACCATGTAGGTCTGTGCAATCAGCTGACAAACTCTATGCTGTTTTTATTTTGGCCACTTTAGAAGGAACACCTTACTTCTCTTCCCAGGTTAAAAATAAAAAAGCACTCACAGTGCTATGTAAATATAACCCTCTATGACAAAGAAGTCTATTACAAATATCTTCATGCCAAAGTTAAAAGGATAGCCTGACAAGAAAATTGTGATCATCCAGTTTGCAGTCTGTAACTATTTCCAAAAGTTCTATTCTGTAGACAAGCAAAACTTGATTTTTTCCAGAATAAAGCCAGTGAGCAGACTTGCAAGCACAGCACATGCACATACAGTTTGTCCTTGCTCTCCCCCACCAGTCTTGCAGCTCATTATTAACTGCTTGGGAATTGATTTCTTACGGGGCTAAATTACCTTCTGTTGTGGTATTCCTGTTACCTTACCACCTCCTTTGTCACCATAATTTGGCCTGATGTGGATGTTGGGAAGATAAAACATAATGTACATAATTCTAAGGCCACTGTTGAGAGCTGTGCCTTGAACATGGCCTTAAACACAAAGTGCAGTCCTGAAATCTGCTAGGTTTAGGATCCTAATGAGAGTTAAAAAAAAAAAAGTTATGGCTTGGCCCACTTCATTGGACAATGATGCCCTTTTAAATAAGTTACAAGCCTACATATGAAATTATGACATGAAGCCTGTGTCTTTTACCAGTCTCACCAGTTCTTTAAATATCAAGTCAGGGAAAAATAAGGCAACAAGCCGTATTCTCTTTTTGGAGACATGACATTCTTGGCGGTGCATAAGGGTGTTCTTGTTCCAATTTTAAACCAGCATGAAATGGACTACAGAACTCCATTTTCTGAATGACCCGAGACTCAAAACATGTCTATTCAAAACAAGATACTAAAGCCTGATGTTTGCACTTTCTTTCACTGTTCCATTAAGCTGTGCTATTAACGCAGCAAATGAATAGAGGCATTATAAGCCACAGTGCTCTGCCCTTTGGAAGTTGGCTGACTCCTGACCCATTTACTAGTTCTATCTTAACAGAATTTTCAAAGAAACAGACGTAATGAACCATATTTAGTCATGCCTGAATGATCACTGACATTGCAGCTTAAAAGCAATACCTGTTCTCAAGGGACATTTTTGCCATATCTGCGTTCCACACCACGTTCTGGATTGTATTTATTTATTTCCTAGAAGCCCATACACTTCACTGGTGAACAAACACAATTTCATCTCTGCTGTTCAGTCCTCCCCATCCACAAATGGGGAATTAATGCTAGCCTATCTCTTTTGTAAATAATTTGTAGATACGCTTATGGGAAAAGCTGTTTAACACAACAGCATTAATCTTTGCCACTGATTTCTAGGGGAAAAGGAGCAGAATACTGTCTTTTTCTTCTCCTCCCCTCCAACTAACTGCCATTCTCCCCATTAGGTGAAAAATCTGCAAGTAGTCAAGTACAAAAAGGTATTAGTTGAAACTGAAAGGACAGTTCTGCAATTTGACTCAACGTTGTAGAAATAACTTCTGCTGGACCAAGGTTTATGTGAGCAGACCAGAACCTACCTAATAGAGGGCAAGACGAGAAAAAAAGTAATTTATATGACTCAATACCCAATATGGTGGAACTTCCAGACAGTGTCCCAAGTTGGGCTTTTATTCAGGAATCCCACTGCCTCATTACACCTTGCTCCAGGCACAGAACCCAACACTGAAAGTGTCACCTACAGTGCCAACAACGTCCAGAAGAATCAAACTCGGCAGAGTTTCTGCACCTACATCTGCTGCCAATGTGGCCTTACAACTGATCTCCTGAGAAGAACACTGAATGCCAAAAGCTAACACTGGTCTACAGATCTTTCAGGAATGTTTTGTTTTCCTCACTAATATATTGCTTTCCAGCCTCAAAGAGTTTTTCTTTAACTCAGTGTAGTTTGGTTGCATTTGTTATTCTTTGCACACAACCGTACCCCTACCCCACACACTCTTTTCTTTTCATTAAAGCAATGAAAGCCATCGTACTGGATGAAAGAAGTCACTAGTTTCTGACATCTGGCAGGCAGCCTCACACATTTGAGATCTATGAAGCATTAATACAAAAATTTGCCAGAAGCATGCCTCATGTAGTAGGGATCAAACTGAAAATGGACACGTCACTTACAAATAGTTAAAACTGACTAATCTAATTCCATGGTGCAAGGAACACCTGGATCAACTGAGGAGAAGGGTTGTGAAAGGAGAGCCAGCCACATCTTTCGTTGTGGCATCACAGGGGATATGGGCTGAGGATCAGCTCAGGGCATCCCGGTGAGCGAGGCAGATGCCATCGAGCACAAACCTGGCTACAAGGAGTCTCTAATCCTCCGTAAGTCTCAGTGGCATGTTCTAGATGATAACGTGAAATATTGGTGAAGATTTTATTTTAATTGCTTTCTACTTTGACAGTCTCTCATTTCAAGCAAGTTATAACTAAAATAATTGTATTTAATTTCCCATTCTTTTCCCAGTGCCACAGAGCACCTGGTCATTTCTAGTCTGACCTTGCTGATTTCAAGGAGAAGAAATATGACAGATTTTCCTCTTTTAGACTTATCTGAAAGCTCTGCAAAGAGCTTTCTCTATGCAAGGTGCATAATACGTATTTGCCAAATTAATTTTACTGGAAAAATGAAAATAAAACAAGCAATCAAGTAAGGTTGGGTATCGAAAGATAAGCAAAATTATCATGTTAATGAAGTAATATCTAGACACCTCCATCATTCTGGAAAGGAACACCACATCTCATAACACCTTCACCTTGTGTCTAAGGCACAGGACTTAGTATACTATGAGTATATACTATTTGGAAGATACATGTTATCAAAGAAAACACACCAGGATAGGGGAAATTCTCACTCAGATCGTTATTCTTCCATTTCTGAGTTTAAGAAAAGAGTAAGGAGCAGAGGATAGATTTTAAACAAAATTGTGTCAAATCCTAACTCAGTTCAGCTACCTGCTTTTCCTTTCAGCCTTACTCCTGTTGCTCCCAAGTAGTATTTGGTTGTTGCCAAGCAGCAGAGACCTAATTAGCGCAATGTCATGTTTCCTTGTTTTCATCTCTTGCTCCTTCCCACTTACACACACACTGCTCCCCAGCTTAGTCGTACAGGATGAATTCCCAGAATAAAGGGAAATTGGCTTCAAGAAACAAGAGAATTGAAAGCAGAGCTTTGTACTCAACCTATAGAAACATCACCTCCCTCAAAGCACTTGCTCTTATTGGTAAAAACCAGCCCTTAAGCTTTGGACAGAGAACACATTAACATCTCTAGCCGAGCAGCTGGCAGGCTTGGGCTGTGCTGCCAACCTACCCCCACACCAGCCAGCTGAAATACAGCAGGTATTCTCACAGGAGATACGGTCACTGCAGTGCTGGTGAAGCTCCTGTTGAGGGCAATTTAGAGAATTTAGTATTTGTGCTGCAGTGCACATCACAAAAAAGAAAAAAAAACTGTAAGAAGAAACAACAGCTGTCAGTTCATTTGCTAGGATGAAAGAGGTGCCTCATTTTTGAGCTACCCATTGTAAACCATTTAGGCAGACCACCTTCTGCCCATTTTGTATTTCTCTACTTCCTCACAATAGTAATCTTTTTCTGAGTGATGGGGAGCAAAAAGATTTTGTCTTCCAAGTTACAAACCATCTTTGCATCAGTGCTCTAAAGCCAACAATACATGTCCCTATTAGCTTAAGAATTTAGTCCCTTCTCAGAAGGCTCTAGACTATTTCTGTATTTGAAATAGCAGAAGGTCCTGCTCCCCTTTCACACATGCACCGACAAGAAAGGGATCCCTGAATGCAGTATCTGGCCATATGTAAAAATCTAATAAAGAGAAGGGGGTTAGAGGGTCAAAAATAAGGCAGACAAGGCAATACCAAGCAGAGACTTGCATTGGAGGTTGAGATCATCTGCTTAGAGCACATCACATAAGGTGGTTTTCCAGCTCTCACAGCCACTATTCTTCACCATTAGTCAAGATGCGTTAGTTCTCCACATTGTTTCTCACCTCCAGAATTTTTGCCAAATGCTAGAAGGTTATGATAAATCAGAGGTTGTATCTCAATTTCTGCTTACAAGACCGTGGCTTAAGAGTCAGCCCAACAGCTATTTATAACTTAGAAAAATCCACAGTTATGAAATTTGTTGTGTCCATTGTGAAAGCAAACTCCAGTGTTGCCTTTCAGGAGGAGATCAGCAGTTAGCCTCTCTTTTCCGTAACTACTGCCATACCACCTTCCACTGCATGAGGGTTTTTTTGAAAAATACAGAGGCAGGTGTTACAAAATAACACCCCTCTGCTTCTCCATCTTTGACCCAATGACCTTCTATTCCAGCTTTAGCAATAATGACCATGCCACATCCAGGGTCCCTGGCCCATGGGGTTAATGAAACCAGGCCATCCTCCAAGCATCTCCTGAGGAAAGTTCAGCCACGTGAACCTAAGTGAGAGCTGGGAGGAGAAACTCTAGTCAATGTTGAAAATATTTAATCCCAAAGAACCAGTCAGAGAATCAATTCCACTTGTAAGAGCATTGCACTGTAATAAATGCATTGCATTATGCTTCTTGCATCCATGAGCCACTGAGTTAGTCTAGATATCCTTTATGTTCAGGCACCTCGACTATCTTGATACAGTTCCCTGTCTGGCAGGCGAGGGGAGGGCTGGGTAAGTGCAGCGTTATCTGTCAGTTGCAGTAGACAAGAACATCTTGTACTTGAGCTCCTTGTTGAGTAGGTTTGAAAGGCAGACAAACCGGCAGACTAATTAGATTTTTTAAACTGTGGTATTGAGAAGTAAAATCCTTATAACTTGCTACCAATTTAAACAGGTCTGAGCACAATACCTAATTATCCCCATCAATAAGAACAATAACATTTAAGGCCTAATATTCAAAATAAAAACATTCCAGTCTAAACTGAGTTTTGATGAGTTTGGAGCATTCCCCATCCTTATTTTTTAGGCAATTATCGCTAAAACCAAAAGATATTTCTAAAAGCTGGAACAACTGAAACTAAGACGACAGACTGAACAAACTTACTATACCCATCTCTGCTAAGCACCTGACTAAAGAGGTAAAAAGTAGTTTCCAACAACCTGAAGGGCACTTTGACCAAAGAGGAAAGAGTTAAGCAAAACAAAGCAGCATCTAAATAGGAATAATGGAATGAAGGTATGACAAGGCTAAATACATGAGTAAATAAAAATTAAGTTATTACACTCTGGAATCTTTTGTAATATCCTGAATAATACTGAAAAGCCCTCCTGGTTGCAGCACGATGTACGAAATACACTTTTTAGTGTTTCTCACGTCCAAGATTTGTAAGAATGATGTCACATCTGATATTCCAAAAACCTAGGGATAAAGCAACACTTAACTCCAATTTTCTCATCTTCAATACTAATGTGAGTTGTGTATGCATGTGAAGAACTAATAGGATTTTCTGAGCAGGCAGCAAGGAGAACAACTCAGGCTAATGATCATTACACTGGAACAGAGAGCACTGTAACACCACGCTCATGAGCAAGCATATGTTGTTCAGGGAAAATAGGCACCTTTAAAATCCAGTGGCTGTGTTAAATCCCATGACATCTGCCTAAGCTTCTACCAGTTTTTAAAGGCAGCTTCTTAACCTTGCCAATCTTCCAGCATTGCTGACACCGCTAACTCAAAGTAAACACATCTGAGAGAACTTTCTACAACTCAGCTTTTCAGTAACTCAGAATCTTACTTTGTTTCAGACTGCAAGTTGTGCAAAACCATTGAAAAATCATGGCTATAGACACGAGAAGTGATTGCAGTAGGCACTGCATATTTCTGAAGAGCTAGATTTTGTTCCCCTCCCAGCGATTTGCCTGCCGCATGTCCCTGAATGAGTCATCTGTGTAGGGGAAACACCTCCAAATTAGCAGATTAGGAATGACAGATCACAGAGAGTTGAGAACAGTGTCACAGCTACGCTCCTTCCAGATCCAGGGTCTGTCTGCACACGACTTTGGACTGCATGGCCCCATCCATACATCCTCCTTCCAGTGTCAAGCAGTGCAGTCTCAGCACAATGGTCCACCTGGACAAAAACTATTCTCCTACAAGGGTCTACTTTTCCTTGGGCACACAAGGCAGTGGCAAAGTGAGGAGCACAGATGAGGAAGAGGAAAACAAAGGCACACAGTGCCGATGGAGCCACCCAAGAGGCAGGTCCTGGCCTTCAGGGATATCCATACTAGGACACAGGGGTGTCAACCTATCACATAGTTTATTCTGAATTACACAGTCCTTACATGCTCATTAACAAGCAGAGGCTACCACAAATTACTAGTGAAAACAATCTAACAAAAGGAAATCCTGAATAAACATGACGTGTTTTAATAATAGGCAAACCAAGCATTTGGGCAAAGGAATCATAGATATTATCCCAGGAATAAAAGTTATGGAGCTATAAAAAGTAACAGGTCTACTACTAGAAAAGACAAAACAAGGAATACTCTTGTTTACATAAGTTGCAGTTGATCTTATTTGGTAAGACTGTAAGTGTCCTAATTTGGTTTTAAAAGTAAAATCAATTGTAAATTTATTTAGACCAATTTACCTGCCTGCCTGTTGTATATCACTGGGCTTGTATTGATTGTTTGAGATGAAACTCATTCCAGATTGTATTGATTTAATTCATTAGCAAATTTTTAGCAGAGCATATTTTGGTTTTTTTCAGGGCAGAAGTACATAAAGCTCCATTTAGAAGCTTCAGGACTGGAGCAGGAGTGGGATGGAAGGGAGGGGACTAGCGTTTCTCCACTGAATAAGATTTACAACCAGCAGTAACATGAATCATCGGTTTCAGATAGAAGAACCATTTTCTAAACAATAAGAAAAACTAAGAGTGGAAAAAGCCTAGATACGTTGACGGGGGGAAAAAATCAGTTGGTGAAGTAAGAATGGGGTGAATAATTCATAAATAGTAGTGTATTGGTTGTTTTAACAGACATTTTGATTTATAGATTTAAGAGCCTAAAATAGCTCAACAATTTATAAATAATCTCCAAATCAACAGATCATGAGTAGATTTGTCTGGCTTTACAGCAAGGCAGTGGAGCTGCATTGGTTACCTTGGAAACTGAAGGTACCTCAGTTACCATGGCTACAGCTCCTTTAAAATACGGTTAGCAATTCCTCCCTCCCCAACTTTTGTGACTATTTTGAAAAGGAATTTAAAAAAATATATAAAATCCTACTACTCCGTTAACCCTTGCATTGAGACAAAAGCTCTGCAAAACGCAAATTTGCAACCCACAAGGCCAGGCTAAGGATAAGCTGATTTTTCTGCTGCAAATCTTTAGCTTGCTGAGAGATCGTGTTATGAAGAGCTTGGATCTGGGAACCCATAATCTTGGGTTATGGAGAGCTTGCTCATCGCATACTCAGCACAACACTTCTTATCAAAACCCAGCTCTGCTGCTCGCTGGAAGAAGTGGTGCAGAAATGGACTCCTACCACTCTGTGCATCAAAGTTCCCCACAGCCAGGCAGCTGCCTGGATTGCTAAATGAGACGTGGGAAAACCAGTCAGAAATCCTGGGTTCTTGTTTCTGAGGCAAATGAGGTGGCAATAGAGAGTGCATTCACCTTCCTGGACTCCAGTCATCCCCAAAATGGGTTTCCCATACGGTCCGGAAAGGACAGCTTTATGGAGGAAACCATTTACTGCACTCAAATCAGTGTCCTCTGAATTATCCTGAGGTTAGAGTGGCATTTATGTTGCTAAGCTGCAAGTAATCTGTTTAGGGAAGTTGCTTGCACCAAATGCAGCAAGATGAGAAAAGGTTTTTCCGGCTTTCCAGATAATTGTGCACCTTAATCTGAAGCACAGGGCATTCAAGGAAGAGGTCACAATGGGAAGCTGCCTCTCTCACCCCAGTGAGGTTATACTGCGAGTTAAATATAAAAACACTTCAAGCTCTGATTGAGAAACAAATAATGATTTTTTTTTTTTAAATAACCACAAACTTTGATTTTGGAACCTTTTTTAATTCCCAACAAGCTCTATTGTTTAAAAACACCTGTAACCTTTCCTGCCTGGGAGACAGTTCTTGTGCTCTCTCACAACATTTGTTTGCACCATAGTTTGTGCTCTAAGCAGGCTTATGGCAGCACACAATTGCCAGAAATCACTCAAGAATTAGAAATGGAGTGAGAGAAAATAATCCCTCTGAGATGAATACTCTTTTTCATCCTTGTTAGCTAACAGAACACCTGGCTTGAACACAAGTCCTGCCTTTCTCCTCTGCTCTCCAACTTCATCTCCAGTCACCGCTCCCCCATCTTTGTTTTCTTTAGCTGGCTGTATTCATCTTACTACCCACAAGTCTATGAATTGCTTTTTTCAACCAAGTCAGCATTATGAACCACTCCTTATTTTTCAAGGCCTTGCATATCTGATGGCAGTTCATTTCACTCAGTTACACTTTAATTTTTATGCCGTTTTGTGCCTATTATGTGGATACTTACTAAGGAAGATTTCCAGAATTGATTACTAATTTCTGGTGATTCACAGTTAATGAGTCTTCAAATCAAAATCTTCTTAAGAGCCAGATTTTAATAAACCAGCAGTGTGATCATGTTAAAATATCTGATAAGAAATCTTAGTGTGAGGACTTCAGAATTTCATGACAAAGTATTGAAGATACCAGAAAGGGCAGTGGAAAAGTTTTCACCCTTTTCTAACCCAGAGTGGCCATTTCTAAAGGCATTGATGCCACAGAGTTGCAAAAAGAGCAAAACTACTCAGAGGCTACAAATCCTAAGCACTGCCCCTCCATTCTTTACACACACACCCCCCACATTTGCTCTGTGTTGGGACTTGCTGCACTGCAGGGTTAAAAGGAAGAGCATGGCTGAAACACTGAGCTGGAACTCCACAGCCAGATGGCTTGGAGTTCTGCAAACAGAAGTTCTGGGGGACTTATCTTGGCCAACAGAGACAGTACCCTAACAACAGCCCAGCACACTGAATTTCACAGTTTATCCATCCCTATGGAGGTTTGGATACTAAGACACAGGTTTTGAACAATAGCCCCTAGTTACATTGATACCAGTAGTTGTGCAGCCAAAGCTAAAATAACATACTTGAGATATACAGGCTCTAACCTCTGAGCCTAACAATCCCCTTCTCTATGGGACAGAGTTAGTACCTACTGTTTGCTTTACAAAACAGTTGCAGAGATTGATACCTATATCAGCGTTTCAACAGCACTTCTAAGGCATAGAGTTCCACAGTGTTAAATGTTATGCAATATTTTGGGTTCTTTGTACTGCAGGTAGATGCATAGTATTTAAACAAAGCTATTTCAAAGGAAAGATATTTCCTTTATGTTGAAGGTTAAAATTCAGAAACTGAGTTGGTTCTTCAGCCACAGTCCACATCATACCTGCATGTGCACATGAATAAACCTCAGAAATTAAAATATGCCACAGATGATACAGACAGAATACAGCAAACAATAATAAATGAGAGGATCCTACTACCCCGCAGGATACCAGCTAAACATACTTGCATTATATTGCTAGCAAAGCTCTTAGAATAACATAAGTTCCTTTCTTCTCATGCAGAAAACAAATTTTCTCTAGGTTCAGGCTATGACTTACCTTGTGATACTTTCCTAATACTTCCATCTTTCTTTTAACCTTGACTGCACAAGAGGTTGTTTTTAGAAATGTCTTCTTGTTGCTTATGCAATATACCTCACAGTAGGTGTTTAAAGGGCTCCTCCTGAGCCTTTTGTAACCCTGACTAGAAGGGGTTCCCAGGGAATGGTACTCAGTGCATCTCTCCAGCACCAAATGAGATGCTGGCTCTCACAGTAGCCACCTGGAAAGGGCTGTTGGAAGCCCTTTTGTCAATTGCCAAGCAATCAGCCCTGCAGTAATACCCCTGGAAATCCTCTCTCTGTGGAACTCCACAGCTGCTTACGCTTGAACTGGTTTGTGGGAGGAGTGGTCACTACACCTGACTGACAGCAGGGTTAGTATCACAGTGATATATGTGATGGATGTTGGCTATAATTTGGCCTTAAAAATGTAACAGTGAGGACAAGTTTTTTTCATTGCTCTCCTCCACGTAAGCAGATGTTTTGCAGGTCTGTAGGTGTGCACTAGTGTAGCTAGACTGGGTACAGTTAATATACACAGCAGGAGAAAATATTGTAGCAGGGAGAAAGGATGATACAACCCTCTCCTTTAAATCAGGATATGCTGTCAGCAAGGGAGTGGAAATGTGCACTAACTGCCCTGTACTATGTACCATAATGGGGGTTCATGTAATGGCAGGTGCCCTCACAAGTTTGGGTTGTTGCTGTCATATCTCTTCCTGGGGTTTTCTTTGGTCACAGTTTGCCTTGTTAATGACTGGAAGTCCTGGACGGGCACATGATCTGCCGCATTATTACAGAGGGACCTTCAATAATAAAAGAAGAACTAACTAGAGTTTCTGTGCAAAGTTTAATGTGATTATTTTTATGTAAGGAAGCTCAAATTCTGGAAGGTGTCTTTAAAATACAATGTGATGACTAAGTTTAAAAGAGTTACTAGAGCAGCCTAGAAAATAGGATGCCTAACTAGTGTTATCAAGCTCCACAGCAAAAGGACGTTTTCCTTGGTTTTACACATGGGAGCAATAATTTCTTAAGGCAAAAATATAGACAGTATTGAAAGAGTTTAAGGAGACACTCTAAGATACTTACAACAAAGGTGCTCACTACTGAGAAAAAAATAGCTTTCCTTAAATATCATATATGTACTTGCCCACAAAACAGCGGAATCTGAGCACAAAGGAAATAGGCTATTTCCCAGGAGATGTAAGAAAAAAAGAATTATCAGGGAAGCAAAGTGCCTGACCACCTGAGGAGGAGACTGGTACAGAGTGACTACCTGAGGGCTCTAGTTGCTTCTGCTGATACATTTAAGAGTGGAGCCATAAAAACATAGGAATAAATATTTTCCTCTTCAGAGAGACATTAGAACTGATATTGAAACAAGAGGGTAATGAAATAGCAGATATCACCACCATAGCCCCTTCATTCACTGGCGCGGTAAATTTGGAAATACAGCAGAAAAGGGCTCTGTGGGCTATAGCGATTATACATCTTGTACCTGTGAACAGGTGAAGCAGAACTCCACAAAGGGAAATTATTAGCAGTAAAAGCTTAGGCAAGTTCTGCATCCCCACTGCCCTTGAGACAGGTATTAGATACCTAATATATAAAAAGTTATTTACATTTAACATATTTCTATATGTAATTTAACATATTATACCTTTCATACATATAATTGAATGATAGACTATTGCAGCTATATTATTACATAAAATACGATATGTAATATAGATATATACCATTTTAAATTGTAATGGATTACAGTATAATACACACTCAAATATGTATGTCTATATTTAGATATTAATCTTATTCTATACATATATATACACAAAAGATCGAATCTCTTTTTCCAACACATCTTCATATATACTTAGGTTTTATTTATTGAGTGAACATTTGCAGCCACTCTGCTACAGCAAGTGAATTTTGAAACTCTTCAGCTGCTTCTGGGACTAGCACTGGGAAGGAATTACCATGAGTATATGGATCACCATTCCTAGGCCAAGAGATCCTGCGTTGTAAGCAACGTAACACCTTATGGAGAACTTAGCTCTTGAAAAAACAGTCAGCACTCACTGAGTCCAATATCCTCAATCTTTTTGGTCTGAGTGAAGACAGACTATATAGAGTCATAGAATCCTTTCAGTTGGAAGGGACCTTTAAAGGTGATCTGGTCCAGCACCCTGCAATGAGCTGTGACATCTTCAGCTAGATCGGATTGCTCAGAACCCTGGCCTTGAATGTTTCCATGGGACATCTACCATGGGACATCTACCACCTCTCTGGGCAGTCTGTTCTGGTGTTTCACCACCCTCATAATAAATAAACTTCTTCCTTATATCTAAATCTAAATCAACCCTCTTTTAGTTCAAACCCATTACCTCTAATGCAATTGCAACAGGCCCTGCTCAAACATCTGTCCCCATCTTTCTTATGTGACAAAGGCTATTTTGGAAGTGCCTAAAAAGCTACCAACACAGTGTTACAAGTTATTTTATCACTAATTTGGGTATCTAAAATGGCTCACAGCCACTGAAAATCTAGTACTGACAAAGATTGCTGTCAGTGGAAATTTTGTATGTTTCATCCCATGCATTATCCTTGCACTAATTAAGCTGCGCAATAGACTCTGCCTACCTACGGAATGAAAACATTCTTTGCTTTTCAAAATATTTTCTCATTTGTTTAAAGTTGTTGGAGTTTCTTAATGTTTTACAATAGTTATAAACTCTCTGGATATAATTTCATATAATTACGTAATAATATTGATACTTGATATTTAGGTTTTGTAGAGCAAAGGCACAAAAAGGTCTCAATAGTTTGTAATGTATTTAGGCCATCTAGGATCTTAACAAGGTTTTTGTGCTATATGCTGCCAAATGGTAGGGAAGAACTGTGGCCATAAAGCTTTAAAAGCACAAATTGGTAGCTATGGCCTAATCTAAGCAAATGAGGGAACGTGTCTACAACACACTGCTAGTCATAACCTGGAAGACAGAAAAGTTAGTGAAGTAAAAACGGTTTGAATAATGTGAAATTATCTAAAATGAGCAGTGATTGAAATGCCTGGGGCTTATTTTTAGCCACCTTGTTAAGAACTCTGGCTTTTTGGGGACTACATCATCTGTGACATCCATCCACACAAACCTGCTGTGAAAACAGGAAATCCTGAGCTCAACATTTACTGGCACCAAAGGGATCCCAGGACTTCCAGTTTTCCAGAGTGATGAGTTATTTTGAGTGCCTCAGTTCTGAGGCACTCAGCTCAGCTGTCAGAGGGTAAACACTCAGCTGCTCCCAGAATTTAAAGCTTTTTGAAACTGAGGTTTCAAAATCCATGGTCAAATACAAAATAATCTGGGCTGTACTTCCAAAGAGGAATTCTGTAATAATTACTTTTGCTACAATATTCCTTTGGGAGAGAAACTGGATTAAGGACCATCGCAAGCACTGCAGACCCAAACTGCTCACCTCTGGACGCTGATCTTCCCCTTTGTCCCTGGTACACCCCACCAGCCATGGGTGAGTGTGACTGGAAGGTTTGACAGACCTCACACCCTGTCTGAGGCTGGTTATGTAGCGAGCCTACTCATGTTTGAAACTGCTACAGGTACTTATTTTAATTTGTCTTGACGAAGAAGAAACATTATTGTCTTAATACAAACATGATCTGGAACACACTCTAAATATCTTGGCTTAAAAACCATATGGAGGAAAACCGGCCTTGTATATTAGGTTAGGGAGTTCTGCATTCAGGACACAGCCTCGCTGTGTTTCAGGTGTTTCCTTATGGAATTGTGCACTCAATACTTCCATACACTGGAGGGTTTCCTCTTGCAAAAAAAAAAAAAAAAAGATAAGCAAGCCGGGCATGCTCTTTCTAGGGTTGCTGGAGACTGTCGAGCACCCTCTGCCTCCTTCATACCTGTAACAATTTCTTTGCTCAGGGGCTGATGTGGAGCTGAGGTTGGTAAATCAAACCTCACTGCAGGTGGACTTTGAATGGCTGCAGAAATAAGTCTGCTGCTCTGTGAAAAACTTCTAGCACCAGGCCAAAATAGGTTTGAGAGAGACCGTGCACTATATAAGCATAAGCATGTGAATTAAGCCACCTTTGGGCAAGTCACAGTGCAGAAGCTGTAACAAGAAGGGGAAAAAAAAGACTGGCAGCAAGTTGGAGAGAAAGGAAGTGTGATTTTCTCAGTATATAAAATAGCATCCAGAACAAAGGTGGTGAGGTGAGATCCTGAAAATCCTAACACATGACACTACCACCAGTCATTGCTACAAAACTCTTCTTTTTTGTTTAGAACAGAAACTGCAGAGTCCAAAAAATGTTATTACTGTCTAACAGAAAAAGACTGAAAACCCTAGCATTAATGAGCAATTAAAATTCCCTGGTTTCATTTGTCAAGTGTTAGTTTATGTTCTGTGTATGAGATGTTACATGACTTGCTCAGTTTCTTTGACTCTAGAGCATTTGACAGAACTGACAGCATAAAGGCATGTGGCATCATCTGAAAATGAGATTAATAATTATACTGAGTTTATGCAGCAAAAGCATGAGCATATGAAAACAGGAGTCTAGGACTCATTTGAATGTTTAGTGATTGTTAGCTTACAAAAGAAGGAAAACATCTGCAAATTTCTAAACGCACAGCTGTCTGTGATGGATATGACAAAATTGAACAAGCTTAAGATGTAGCAAAGATTATTTAGGTTAGGTATTAAGAAGAAAAATTACAGATAAAATATGGTGAAATACTGTGATAAATTTCCTGCAGAATTTCTACCATATTCACCATTGTAGGTCCTTAACAACAGTCAGTGTGGCTGTCTTTTGGGAGTGAGCAGACTGTGCTTTGGGAGAGGGAAATGACATTTTGGAGGTCCCTACCAAACATCCATTTCTGCAGTCTCTCAGGGAGATGGAAGACTAACTTTCACACTTACAGCTCCTGTGCATTGTCTCATATACCCAGCTGCACAAGTTTTGGGGCCCTTTTGAATCAGGAATCTATGGATGTTTAAGAATTGCCTGTTGAGCTGTTGCTGAGCAATATGAAACATTTCTTAGTCCCACCGTACTGGCTCCATTTAGTTCTCACTACCAGACTCGGGAGTAACAAGGAAGGTTGCAAAATAAATTAACTTCTCTTCTGTGTCAATGTTCCTATTAAATCACAAGACTTAATCTGTCACAGATGAAACTGGGAAATTTGCCTGTGACCTACAACCACCTATTCCAACCTTTTCCTGGTGACCACCTGGCTGTCCATGTGGCCACAGAGAAACACTGTACCTACCACAGTTCTGACACCGTCTTGCTTAGCCCAGTAACTACCTTGACAAAGCACATGGCTACCTGCTAGGACTAACATTTGAGAGATCAGCTTCTAATTTATTTATTGCAATGTCAACACCAAATAACTTAAGCATATTTTCCACAGATGACTGCACATTTTTTTTTAACGCACTGTTTCATATCTGCATGCCACTAAGCATTCCAAGATTTTTTTGCAAGCTGTCATATATTTTTTGGCATTACATAATCACTTTATCCATAAGCTGCTAGTGGACTTTTTATCTGACTCCAGACCAAGCTCTGTCTATCTGCAAGCCTCCTTCTTCCATTTGTCTCAGCTACAAAACATGAATTTGAATAATCTTGTGAGTGAACCAGCATGTTTGCTGATGTGAGGTTCTTTATAACTGTCTTATCATCTCACTGAGAAGAGCTTGCTGTTAACATCTGATTCTGCTTTCATATACTTACATCACATCTACAAAAGAAGAACTGGATTTTTTCCCATGCAAATAATTTCATTTTCATAATCATTACTCGAAAAATCTCAAAATATATTCCATTAAGAGTCTTAATGAAATATTGCAGAGGTTGTTTTCTGACAGAGTCCTAGCTTTTTCTCTCTTCCACGGTATTATCTCATTGTTACTATCATGTGCCTACATTTAGTCATCTGATCAGTCATACAGATTCAGTATTACCTTCAAAAATCCAGCAGAATTACTTGCACATTAGAAATTAGTCATTTGTTTGAATCAGGGTCCATATTGTTAAGAATGCCTGGAAAATCAGTCTTGACATAAACCAACTTTCATTTAACCCATACTTTGGCTGAGTTTCAGCAATAAGACTTATCTCATTGTTAAATATTTTGATGGTATACAAGCTAAATTAAATTAGTTTTAAATTAAGAGTGGTTAAAGTACTGTTTGCAGATTAAAATAAAAATCAGGCAAAGCTTTGTGATTCAAGTCACAGATGGCCAAATGTTGCCATTTTCATGCAGGTGTAGTTGTTTTCAGTAGTTTTCATCAAGCAGATGAACTATTGTAAAAGGAAGCTGGTGAAGTATTTGAAGAGATACCTTGTGAATGGAGATCACGGGGCTTTATGCAGGTCTAGCAAAAAGCACAGGTCTCTGGGTGTATTTGAACTACGGATGTTTTGTAGAAAACCAACTCGTATTGCCAGCAGTGATGTGAAACTCTTCTGAGCCTAACTTATTCCTGCAAGTATTTAGCAGTAACAGACTTAGTGCAAAAATACTAGACTTGGGATTTTTTTATTATTCTGCCCACTCACACCCCCAGTCCTCTCCCACTCACCCAGTACAAACAAACAACAATGCCCCAAAACAAGCTAACCCCAGCCCACTGGATCGCACTAGAGTGCCAACATACTTTTCTGGAAGCTCCACAGCACTAATAGCTCCACCGTTTCTCCTTCAGAGACAAATGTAAGTTCTCATCTCCAATTTCAGTCTTGGCAAGCCCTGGGCTTGCCTATAAGAGAAGCAGCAAACCTCCTGCTGCTCAGAGGCCCTGCTCATGCAGATTGAGATGACAACTGCTTAGCTCCTGTTCACTGCTGGTTCAACAGGACCAGGAGGGTTATCCCGTAGTGATTTAAATATTTTTGTCATCAAAACCAAAACTCACTGCAATACAACAGTAGGAAGAGAGGGTGCCATTTATACAGAAAATTTCGCGATGGTTCAACAGATACAGTTTAATCAAAATGCCACCTTCCTCTGCTTTTCGTCCAGAGGTTCAGGGAAGGGTAGAATTTCCTGTATTTCCCTGTAAAAGGACAGGGATTAAAAATCACGTTTTAAAATACTTCTGATAGCAGCTGGAAAGAGAAAGGCTGGCAAATCTCTGAGTGTGATGTATTTCTTTTCTCCCATCTAGCCTGAGTCAGGACTGTTAAATGACTGAGCAGTATCAAAGGAGAAGAGCACATACCTGTGGCATGCAGCTGCTACTAACTCGCCCTGAATGTGTGATTTGGAGTGAATTATGAATAGTGTGTCGTGTAGACCGCTGTTTCCTAGAAAACAAACTCTGAAGTTACTGAAACTTGACTTCCAAAAGCCCTGCTGCTTCCACTGCCACCACTCACTTTTCTTGTTGTCTATGGCCCAAGAGTGCCGCCTCTCTTAGCAAAGACTCAGCCAAGGTCTCCCTTCCCAAGTCCCCGCTCCAGACACACATTGAACTGGATAGTGAGCATATATAAATTGGCAAACAGTCCCAAGCCCCAAAGAATTTACTATCTCAATTGAATAATAAAAACAAATAGACAAAGAATGTTGCAAAAGATGCAGATACACAAGCTTGAAGACTAAGAATTTGTCAAGAGTGGAGGTTGGAAAAAGAGCCTCAGTATCCGATTTCTCTCACAGTACTTTCATCACCAGCCTTCACTGCCCATCTGCACTGAAGTCTGGATATTCCTGGCACCATATGAATAAATTCTAGTGGGTTATCCAGCGTATCTATTTAAAACCAAACACCAAAATGTTTCTTATCTCCAAGACCAGAACTATCTCAGAAATGCAAGGTAAAGTACTGTTTTAAAAACCAAAGTAAACAGCAAAACCTGTATATTTAACAGTCTGGTCCAATTCTCAGACCTTTTTTCTAAGTGAGCATATCTTCCTAGTCCTCACTTATTAGAAGGTTTATTTGGGTTTTTAAGGCTGTTGGACTTTTGTTTTTGTTCCACACTAAGTGGATAGATGCTGGCTAATTGTTCTTGAGTGGCTACATCTGATTCCATTACCTTGCTCTTTTTACAGTTATGCAAAGCTGATGTGAAATGCTACTATTCTGAATTAATTGGTACTTCATATTCCCACTGCACTGACAAAAACGGCCAGGAAGAAGCAGACATCTGAGATATATAGAGAGATATAGAGAGATATAGAGAGATAGAGAGAGATAGAGATAGAGAGAGAGAGAGAGAGAGAGAGAGAGAGAGAGAGAGAGATTTAATCATAGGCACTATAAATTAGGTTATGAAATTTTCCACTTAGGGACATGACAACTTTAAAATCTCCTCCTTTAAAATCTCATCTCTGCCTTCTCTTATGGCCTCTGCAGTTTTGGACAATCTGATATTTTTCTCTGTTGGTATTAGAGCTAGGAAAAAAAAAAAGTGATAGCCGCAGCATCTCTAGTGAAACATAAATCATTCACATGTGTCCAAGCGGATAAAAGAGTTTTGATGACTTCAAGCACTTTACCTAGGTGTTTTCTTTAATTTTACAAAATTTTAGATGTCATTATGTAACTCAATTGCACATAACATCACTTTCTAAAATCCTCATTCCTTTCCCCAAATCCATTCAGATCCTGTGGAGAAATTCTGCTGTAAAATGTAACTAGAAAGAAGATTAAAACCACTGAATTATACAAGAGGAATCCATTGGTTTGATTAGTTTTCAGACCATTAGTAGTGAAATAAAGAGACAGACTTATTTTCAAAGACAATAGAACATGCATGAGTGTCATAGTCTTCACTAGATTTTATCAGTTATCATGTTAGGCATGATAGGTGATCTCTGTTGGTCTCTGATGGTGGGCCAGAGAGAATTCTTTTTTGCTATGTCTTTGGCAAGAATTAATTCTGGTGTACCTAGAAAAGCATACGCATTGATTTTTGTGCTATTGGACTTTGCTTACAGTTTGCTAAATCTCATATCAGATAATTAACAAAGAAAAATATTCAGAAGAAAAAAGGGGTGGGGGCAATATGAACTGGGGATCATAAATATAAAACTATAGGAATGATAAATTACACATTCATTTGCAGTAAACTGCTACATTTCTGTGTCCCAAGCAGCTACTGGTGATAAATCAGAGATGGGTGTCAGTGACTGAATCATCAGGCCTGATTCTCAGGCATTTCTGCACTTTGGATCAGCCAAGAGACTGGGGAACTCTAATGGGACCTTTATTAAAAGCTCTGCTCTCCACAGTCTCCTTGCAGGCTGTGCAGTCATTCTTCTAAAACAAAAAGAAGAGCCTTTCAATATTGAAGCATGGGATGATTAAGAAGCATTTTTACTTCCAAAATAGCACATCAGTTTTAGGAGTAGATAGTAATTAAACAGAGACAAACACAATTAAATTGAAGAAGAAATACTGGGATTCTTCCTGTCAATACCATTATTCAGACGTAGTTTCCTGAAATCTTGAAAGCAGACTCACACTTTCAAAGCTGCAAAGCATACAAGAACATACCCATCCCTGGGAAAGGGCTCTGGATGCTGTTAAATACCAAAGGAAGCAAAGGTTTCACACTCATTTAGGAGGTGCTTCCTGCTCTGCTGAACTGGGGACTAAAAGCTCTGTTTCCCTCTGAAGCCAAGGTGAGCGTGCACAAGGGCTAACAAGAGAGATCATGGGTGTGATGTTCTCTGCTGATAACAGGTAGCATGTACCGCTGCAGAGAACTTAAATGCCTTGTCAAAATTAGTTATTTGTCCCCTTTAATACAGCGAAACATCACGTTTCAAGATGCTTGTTGTGCAAGGTCAGCCTGAGGGTTGTCCTAAGCAGGAAAAACTCACTCAGGAGATATATTCACACACAGAAAGAGGAGGATTGCATTTTGAGTCAGCATAAAGAAAGGGGCCATCTTCCCAGATCCCTTAAAATACAAAACGGTTTTATTCCCCTCTCTGCTTCTTATCTGTGTTACCTGACTTAACAAAGTGTCAGCATTTCCTTCTGCAGCCGGAATTCTCAGGGCTCGACCACTCTGTAAAAATCTGCCCCAGGCTGAAATAAAGCAGACATTCTAAGGCTTCTAGGAACATTTTCCTGAATTATTGGTGCCAGATGTTTTTTGTTTCTCGTTTTACTCATATGCAGACAATGAAGCTTCAAGTGTTATCAGTATTGTGCACAAATTATTTTGACCACTTAAAAAACTCTTCAACTTATTTTTCAGGAAAACTGTTTATATATTAAAGTCAGTAACATTTAGATAAAGGCATATAAAACCTGTACACATTTATACAGGATCACAAAGCACAAGAACAACAGCAGCTGCTATTTTTTAAACCTCTTTTATAGATGGAGAAGTTGTGCATGGAGAAATTTCCCTATTTAACAGGAGAATCTCATAAAAAGATATCTGCAGTCCTGCTTCTCCATTCCTCTAACCTTCCTATTGTTTATCTCCCAGATGTATTAGGCATTGATTTTAGCACATATCAGCACATACAGTAGACCATCACAGAATAGTGCTGTGGGAACCTGAAGTGTTCGGGGGAAGGTACTGGGGTGTTTTTAAATCTATGACAATGATTCTGATCTCTTTGGCCACAAAGCTGAATTTGAAAAGCAGAAGAGTCTGTTTGCTTCTGTGTCCTTCCAAGCTTATTTGTTCTTGCTGGTCCAACACTGGCACAGGCTGCCCAGAGAGGCTGTGGGATCTCCAGCCTTGGAGATACTCAGACATGGACCAGGCAAGAGCAACCTGATCCAAATTTGAAGTTGTACCAAAATGACCTCCAGAGGGCCCTTCCAGTCTAAATGGGTTTGTGATTTTATTCTTTTCCAGTCTCTCTGTATTCTATTAAATGATTCACCTCAAACTGTGACAAATCCATGCTTTTGACTTTGTGTGCCAATAGAGAAGGGCAAGTGTAATTCTGCACTCTGTCTACCCAGGAAAGCAGACAGAATTTCTTGATTGCAGGAGAGCTTAGGCAGCTTGAAGCATAGGTTATTTTTATCAGGCCTGTTCTTTTGGCAGCAATTTTATTTGCACTGCATTCACTGGCAACAAACAATTAGAAGAAACTCGTTTTAACCCCTGTTTTGGCTACACTGTTGAAAAAGGAACATTATGAATAGCGGGACACTAGAAGAATATTCGAATAATATTTTAATTATCACAGTTGCGCATGCTCATGAAGACAGTGAAATATCTTATATATCTCTTGTCAAGGTGACCCACAAAACAAACAAGAAGGTAACAGATTCAGGGAGTGAAATGGAAAGAGGTATTACCATTACAGTACTACTCCAACACACAAAGAGATGTAGATATATGCAAATTAATTAATTGATTAAAGAGGATTGAGCAGAGGAACTGTGGTTACAAGACTTGTGAATTTTGGCCTGACTGTACCAACTGTACCCCTCAATTATTGTGGAATACAAACAAGATATCTCCTTTAGGCTGAGGAAAGACTGAGAAAAGCTGAGAAAGGTGGAGTTGTTCAGAATGGAGAAGAGAAGGTTCCAGAGACATTACTGTGAGCTGTCAATAAGGGGGCTGATAAGAAAGATGGGAACAGACTTTTTACTAGGGCCCATTGTGATACGACCAGGAGTAATGGTTTTAAACTGAAAGAGGAAACATTCATACTACATGTAAGGGAGAGGGTTTTTTAGAATGAAGGTGCTGAAACACATGCACAGGTTGCCCAGAGAGGTGGAAGTTGCCCCATACTTGGAAACATTCAAGGCCAGGTTGGATGGGACTCCGAGCAACCTGTCTAGTTGAAAATGGCCCTGCTCACGGCAGGGGGTTGGACTAGATCACCTTTAAAAGTCCCTTCCAATACAAACCGTTCTATGATTCTCTGAATCTGAACGGAAGCAGAAGAAGGAAATGCTCATAAGAAAAATACTCACTCGCTTTATGGGCTGCTACCACCCTCACTGTAACATGATGAAACAAATTGTAATCCAGCATCCTTAAAAAAAAAAAAGATTCATCTAGTCCTGGTACAAGTCTTACATTGTAATGAGAATCTCTTCAAGAAAACCATGTCTGGTAAAAGCCAGTAGATCTGTCTGCTTTGGAATCAGCTGACAGGTTTACCTGAAACCTCTTTCTTACCCTCTCTCTCACCCACTCCCAGAAGATTTGGAGAAGGGAACTGAAAACAGAGGTGGTTACTTTAGGAGAGCTCAGTTTGATACCTGTTTTCCACCTGTCCCAGGGATTTGGCAAGAAACTCTGATGACACCAAACAGGATTCTACTCCTTGCTGTAGAGCCCACCTGAGACTGCCCCTAGTATTTAGTAGCAATCTTGCTGAGATCTGAAATGCCACAACTGTCACTAAGCAGGAGGCAGCCACCACTGGCACAATGCTGGGAAAAGTCTCGCAGAGCAATTGTCCCAGAAACTGCACTCTGTCTTTAAGACAAGGAAGTAAAAGAAGATCAAGTTCAGGAAGGCAGAATTTCAATATGTCTTTAACCTTAAACCCTACAGAAAGCTCTGAGATTTAAATGCTTCCTTCAATTTACACTCACACTAAGGCGTTATCTGTATAGGAATGGACTTTAGCATGTACTTATATAATCCTCTCCCTCACAGTTTGAATGTTAGGCTGTCTTTGCAGGTGATACTTGGCATCTTAAGCCCAGAGGATCGGCCTTATCTTTAGTTTTAGTACAGCCCTTGCCTTCCCCTGATGTTTCAGAATCAAAGCCCTACTGTTTAACATTTCTCTCATATCTTTCTTTCCACAGTATGTGGCATTTGCCTCCTTGTTCTTCATTCTGGTCTCCATCACCACCTTCTGCCTCGAGACCCACGAGAGATTTAACCCCATTGTGAACAAGACAGAAACTGAATTCATCGGGAATGATACCCAAGTGCGGCACTACAGGGAAGCAGAGACTGAAGCCTTTCTCACCTACATCGAAGGTGTCTGTGTGGTCTGGTTTACATTTGAGTTCTTGATGAGAGTCACTTTCTGCCCAAACAAGGTGGAATTTATCAAAAACTCTTTGAACATCATTGACTTTGTGGCCATACTGCCTTTCTATCTAGAGGTTGGACTCAGTGGCCTGTCTTCCAAAGCTGCTAAGGATGTCCTGGGCTTCCTCCGTGTAGTCCGATTCGTGCGAATCCTACGAATTTTCAAGCTGACCCGCCACTTCGTTGGGTTGCGGGTCTTGGGACACACCCTCCGTGCCAGCACAAACGAATTCTTGCTGCTCATCATATTTTTGGCATTGGGCGTCTTAATCTTTGCCACGATGATCTATTATGCCGAGAGAATAGGTGCTAAACCAAATGACCCTAGTGCCAGTGAACACACACACTTTAAAAATATCCCCATCGGCTTTTGGTGGGCTGTTGTCACCATGACGACCCTGGGCTACGGAGACATGTATCCTCAGACTTGGTCAGGCATGCTGGTGGGGGCCCTCTGTGCTCTCGCTGGTGTGCTGACCATTGCCATGCCTGTCCCTGTCATTGTGAACAATTTCGGAATGTATTACTCCTTAGCTATGGCTAAGCAGAAGCTACCAAAGAAAAAAAAGAAGCATATCCCGAGGCCACCCCAGCTGGGATCCCCCAATTATTGTAAATCTGTCGTAAACTCTCCACACCACAGTACTCAGAGCGACACTTGCCCACTGGCCCAAGAAGAAATTTTAGAAATTAACAGAGCAGGTAGGAAACCTCTTAGAGGAATGTCCATCTGACCGTTAACCTCCATCCCGCGTAGTGATTTAAGATTCAGCCAGACTGCTTTCTTAGAGCAATGGGTAGCACATTTATCCATTCTAGTCCCACCATCACACAATGAATAATGTGTGTGAAGTCTAGGTTGCAGGGACAAATGGTACAGTGGAGGCTGATCAGCAAAACTAAGGATGAGAGCACGCTCTAGGAGCCCAAACTTTGGTCCTGGTTAAGGGCTTACAAGTCTCAAGATATTTTGAAAAGCTGTTACATCTAGCGGAAGAATTTTGAGAGTTCTACAGCTATGTTGCTGGACTGTGTAATGCATCTCAGAGGCTCCTGAGAGCTGAATGCTTCATAGAGCAGAGTAGGAGCCAAGTACTCAGCAATTACAGAGTTTTCTGACAAAACACGGCTGGAATTTGAAACAGCCAGATGCTTTCTCATTTGTTCCCATTTGGGACCTTTCAGCTGTTTTAAATGGCAGATATTGTACATCTCATTACAGAAACTAGGTGCCTAGTAAGTTGAAGGGACAACTATATCATCATGCATATTCATGAGACAATCCCGTCTCTTTCTGATGATTAACTGCAAAGTAGAACAACAGCTCAAATTCTTGACACTAATGCAAAATGACTCACTCTGAGACAAGACTAGATGTAAGGATGTTTATTCCATGGCATGCAAATCAATCTATTCTATAATATTCCACTAGAGTTTAGCATTTAGAACTATAAAGAGTTTCAAACCACATTTTCTAAAACATGCTCCTTTTGCAAGTGTGGGTTGGTGAGTTACAGCTCTTTCAACCTTCCAGCAGCAAAGGCCAACTGGAAAAGGTCTGACTGGTGATTACTGGCTGTTTTGGCCTAAACAGTGATCACCTCATGATATGGTACTCTTATTTTTAATTATACTGATTCATGTTAGCAATAGGTGAAACCAGAGCAAAATTAACCACACTAATTCTATTGGGAGGGGGGAGGGAAATGGAAAAAATACTAGTCACCATGGAATATATTATAATATCCCATGGCTAGTGGTTAATTATGGGAATATCTCAGTTTTATGAGACTCCTCCTATAGCACACAAAATTACGGGGCTCCAATTTGATTATTTAAACCCCATAATCTACCTCTACCCATGGAATATCATTATTTATTCTATGGAGTAATTTGAAAGTAGATAACCATGTTGAAAACAAAGCCAACTTCATTTCTGGCAGATGTTCCAGCCAAGTAGACATTCTTCAGCCTATTCAGAGTATCCCCTGTGTTGTATTAGATAGGACAGATTGCCAGCCAAGTGGTCTTAACTGACATATGGTTCAAAAGAGATGTTTTGAAAGAGTTAGCTTATACCTATGATGGTCTTGTGTTATCATTTTTTTGCTTTGAAGAAAATTCTAATTTGTTACTCATTGTGAGTGAGGTATTCTCTCGTCATCTCATAGCCATGCATGTTGATGTCATTGTGAAAGCACAAAGAAAGTGAGACTTTCCTTTGTGTGTGACTTCACCAATGCCAATGCTAATTTTGGAGGGGAAGAGCTGGTGGGAATCTTTCTCTTCTTTTCTATTCTCTTTTCTCTTCTTTTGTTATTTCTTTTCCCTTTTGTGCAACTATGTAAAATTCATTCAGAAGGTAAATAGCTTTCATTTTGTTTTTGTTAAAGGCTATTCCATTGCAACAGGCCAATCACAATTCACGTGACTGATAGACTGTACCAATTGTATCTTTGGCGCGTAAGTGATGGTTCTATCATCCATTCCCCTCAGGTTGCAAATGCTTATCACAACTCATGTTCAAGCAGCAAACTTTTTCATAAGTAGATGTCTTCGTGGCATCACGTATGAAGAGGGAAAGAGGGCACAACACTATAGCGTGTCTCCTACTGTGAGCAATATGCCAACCACCCAATTGTAGTGCGCAAGAGATGCCAGACTAGAGTACTTTAGCAGTCAGCTACAGAGTGACTCTGCTCAAAAATCCCTTACTTTATAAAGTTTCTTCCATTGCCCACCCTGGTCCTCTCTGGGAACTAGAGGACTAAGAACTCTACGAGTTCAGTGCAATTCCACACTGGTATCCTGAGAATACGTGTAATCTTGGTTCAATGTGGAACTGTTTTGCCACCGTCAGTGCTCTAAAATCAGCTGTTACCACAATATCCATGAAGTATTGGTAGTAACAGCAACTTATCTATTTCTGCAATAATTAAGAGAGACTATTTTTATATTCATATACAAGCATATATATTTTAAGAAGTAACGAAGCACACTTACACTTCAGCTAACAAAATGATAACACAGTAGCTGGAGTTCTGTTTCTGATAATTCTTATGCACCAATAGCAGCAAAAAATATTGCCTGCATCTTTTAGCTTCCTAATAGGAAAAGATCAGGAGAAAAGTGAAAACCAGTAAGATCAGAACTGAACTGTTAAAACAAGATCTGCAGTGCCTTGGATGTTGAATTTCACTTCTGTAATACAAAGCATTCATAGGCACTGACTTGTCCCTGAAACCATCACCTGCACATTATATGAAAACAGAGACTTGCAAGCAGTGAATATTTCCCATATTGTAAAATATTTGGATTGGTTAACAGCACCTAATTGTAAACCACCAGTTAATATTGCACTAAGAACATAGAATGGGTGCCTAATGTTTTCAAAATAATGCCTGAGCTGTCCAAGGTATTTCTTGTAATTTTTAACTGTAAAGCTTCAGTGTGACAGTGTCTAGGTCACATAAGATCATGTGATTAGTATCTAATACATTATTTAAAAAAAAAAAAAAAAAAAAGCCTGCTTAGTTGTGCAGGTGTAAGGCACATCCCATGAAGTTATTAATTCCATGTGTTATTGGTGGTGGAGTGATTAAACACTTCACAAAACAGGGATGAGTACAAAGTAGTTCCACATCTGACTGCCCCTCTGTAGCCCTCTCCTACCCCGAGGCAGCAGTCCACATCTGTTCTCTGTCCATGTACGCAGGGCCAAGGGGGCTCAGCGGAGAGCTCTGCACAGCCACAGCCTGCTGCCTCCTCCCAGGATAAGGAGCTCTTTCCTGGCACAGACACACAAACAGCAGAATTGTGCCCACAGGCTGTACAGCTGCTGCCAGTGAAGCTGCCATTTGCAGGCACAGCACAAATGCTTTGAATTTAAATTCTGGTGGGTTTGAATTAATTTTTTTTATTGTCCCCAACACTCTCAGCAGCTCAGTCCTGGGCTAATCTACACCTGGCAGGAGGGTGTCTTTAATTAACAGCACTTGATTTTAATTTGATATAAAGGATGTCAGAGTTTCATTCCACCATATTTCCCCTTCCTGCAGCAACCCTTCCTGCTTTCCACCCCATCTGATCCCACCAGTGGGTGGCTGGGAAAGCAGCAGAAGGGAGGAAAGGCACTTCAGAGTAGAGGATGGCAGAGCTCCTGCTGCAGACCTTCATAAGCAGCACTAAGAAAATAGAGATTTCCTCTATACAAAACATTGTCTTCAAGGCAGTTTCTATGCTGGTAAATTCTTAAGATACTGCCTATCTGGTGCCTGGAGGAACTGGGTCTGATACAAATTTATCCTGACCAATCTGACTAAACTCCCTGACCTGGGGATATCTCGGACTAGAGAGAACCATGTGTCCCTTCTTTTAACATATGCACACCAAGTTCTTGCTTCTCCATGTCAAACTATTAACTTTGTCATGTTGCAGTGTTGTTTCCAGGCCCTGTCCAAGATCAGGGCTTCATTTTGGCAGCACTTCATACTTGTCAACC
Organism: Grallaria varia; assembly: GCA_013396735.1. Lineage (NCBI taxonomy): Eukaryota > Metazoa > Chordata > Aves > Passeriformes > Formicariidae > Grallaria > Grallaria varia. The sequence goes on along the minus strand of VWZG01012351.1, from coordinate 149,954 downwards.
ACTATACTACAATCAAATACCCAACAGGCTAAGTAGACAGAAAAGAGAAAATGGAAGCAATCTCCAATATTTTCATTTGACACAGGGTGTAATTTAACTGACCAAGATTACTTGAAAGGTCTGTGGCAAGGCCCCTAGTTGAATATAACTAAATAAGCATCAGCCAACAGTAGTCTGCTGTGCTGCAATGTCTTTTATCTAAAGGCTTCTGAGTATTCTAAACTGTCAGTGTAATAATAGAAGGAAAAAAAACCAAACACCCAACTCCCAGAAAAACCAAGTGAAGCAAAATTTGCTTCAAACAGAAGCAAGACAGAAAAGGACAGTTTCAACCTCAAACTTCGCTGATTTCTGTCCCAAACCCCACACTGACCTACAGGTACAAGTAATTTAATTCAGTACATAGTGAAATATTTTAAGGTGCAAGTTTGTAAGAAAGCCCCAAAACATGCAAAACAATTATTGAAAGCACTCAGTTTTGTTTTAAAAGTGTTGCACAGCCCCTCAGCCACTCTCTACTGTGAGCTGTGTGCTTACCTGCAGGATAGGTTGACTGCACGTTACATTTGAAAGTTGTCATTGGATGAAGCAGTGAATGCAGTTTTTCAATACTGTGAAAGAAATTTAGAATATGAATGGAATTTATAACTTCATTTGATGCCTACAGTACTGTCTGCTGCCACAGAGCAATGGTCTTAAGAATGCATCCATAATACATAAAACAAGGTGAATGGTTATTTGGAGTTTGTTCAGAGGTCTATCCCAACCTTTTATTCTCTGCATATACATATTTACAACACCAGCACACACAGAGTTTATATTGACTTTGATGTGGTCAAAATAACAATTTCTCACCTCGCTGATCCCCTCTGCATGCGGCTTCACTTAAGCTACACGCCAAGGATCTCATATCTGCATACAAATATATTGTGCAGCCTCTTTCACGGTGTGTTATTCATTGCATAGCTGTAAAATATGGGGGGAAATTACTAGAATTCAGGCACCTAAGAGAAGAGGAAAAATGTCTGTCATTACTAATATAGACTTTAGCTCCAGAAAAAAAAAAAGTCTGTGGTTGTTTTACTTATCTGCCCCAAGCCCCATTTTCAGTAACCCACTCCTAGACTATCCCTATGTCTGAATAGTAAAAGTAATCCAAGTCTATCACTGACAGAGGTAAACTGCATAATTGCAGTGTCTCCAGTGTACTCCATGGTCAGATGAACTGGAACAAGCCCTGATGTTGGGAACCTATTATTTCACTGCGATTTCCTGAGAGAGAGCTGATCTCCTTTTAAAGAAATATTGTGGAATTACCCATTCCAGCTTTATCACTCATGCTTTCTGAAGGAGCTGCTCTTTTCTCAGGGCTTCATTTTTCATCCCTTCTGTCACCATAATGTAAATAACCTGTATTCCTTGTGCAACACGCCGGTTCTAACGTCAGAAGTGTGCTGAGCACTGTAATTCTAGTGCCAAAGCTCAGTGGGAGCTGGGAACTCTTGGCAGTTCTTATCAGAGGCCCATTATGCTGCCTAACATTTCACTGTCATTTGTGAACTTCAGTGGCTTTTATAGATAGCAAAGAATTGTTAAAGCCATAGGTATGTAGTCACTGTGGTGGTCTTTCCAACCACGGGGAAGCAAATCCTCTGATCAAATGTCTTTGAACATTACAAGAAAAACTCATCTAATTTTAGTGTCATAAAACCTTTGACCCTCTTGTAAGATGAACAGTAGACAGCTAAGAAACTGCTAAGAGTTTAGGTCTGTTTCAGCTCAAAAAACTCTGATGTTTAAATGTGTTGGACACAAAAACTACTAAAAAAGGCAGTGGAAAAGATAATAGGGAGGTGTTTTTTTCTTTCCTCACTGTACTTAGCCTTCCTGACCTTTAAAAATCCCAAACTCCTCACTCCAAAATAGCGAACGAGGTAATGATCACATCTTCATATCACTGATGATGGAGTCCTTGGGATCTAATGCAGAAATTGTTAATAGCACAAAATAAAAGGAATAACACCCCGTTCCTCTCATCTAACTTAAGTTGCATTTGCCTGAGGTCCTCCTTCTACTGGAAGAAGAATCAAGCAGCCTCAGAACTGCCTGATTCACTAATTCACACATTTATGACCTGAATTGTCCTATGGGGATGTCTTTCTCCATAGGAGATCGCAGGTGACAGCAGCCCTAACTCAACATCCTCAGCCAAGTGCCTACAGTTATGTGGAAACACTTTGGATTTACTCCTTGCCCCCTGCACCATGTGGCACTTCTGCAATGTCATAGCTGTGGGTCACATGCAAAGCACAATTTATAACTAACTTTGTTGTGCAACTATCCATCTGTCATTTCCTATAGAGATACAACTGATGGGTGTCACTTGTACACGGTGCTTGCTTTCCTTAGGAGTTGAGTAAAAACTAATGTCCTCTATACCGAGTAATTTGAAAGCAAAAAGTTATGGAACCAAGGGCTTTGCATTGTGTTTTCTGCTTTTCTCCAGCACTAGGCGAGACATGAAAAAAAAATTTAAAGATTAGAAAATCTCCCCACACAGACCCTGTGAGCCAGAGCCAGCACTGAGTGTGCATAGGGACAGGACTGCACTAAGCTGAAAAACAATTACCGAACTAAATAATAAAATTTAGGACGTTTCATGCCTTAATAACTTAATGAGCACGAGGCACTTTTAGTCATGGGAAAACACAGATACAAGCACTTCAGCCAAATAAGGCCAACCTATGCCAATCCTCCAGCACAAAGCAGATGTAAATATGGTAAATCCTTTTCCTCGAGCATATGCCTGCCACTGCAGCTTCCATGCCATCCCGTGCAGAATGAATTCCTGGAGCACGAAAAAGGTACTCTTGGCATCTCTTCCTTCTATTCAACAAGTATGATTGGTGTTTGCAGGACTGATAAAATAAAAGGCACCTATGTGCAACAAGTACATCTCTTCTGCAGTAAAATTAAACAGACTAGATGACTTACCTGTTACTACAAAAGGCCAGTGGCAAAAGGCTGAAAAGGTATGAGGTCCCAGTTCTGTGCCTGGTCCACTTGCTTATATCCCTCTTAGACTGCACTTGCTGAGATTTTTCTTCAAGCTGTTTGGCTACTTGCTTGTCTGTTTATAAGCACAAAGCCAAAATAACAAGCAGTGTACTATTCCTGCCATCACTGTTCCCTGTATTCATCCATATTCCATGTCTTAGACACCTTCCATGCTGTATAGATCATCATACTGTATTCCTCAGTCAGAGCAGTAATATAAGACTGTAACATGACTCACCTGACTGCATTTTCCTGCAACCTCTACCTGACCTGCCAATGACCCTCTGCATGTTACCGAATATGGTGTTAGTGAGACCCCCAAAAGTCCAGGATAGGTATAAGTGAAACCCCAGAGGAGTCAGGATAAAACCAGGAAGGACCTTTCAGAGCTCTTTGCAATGCATCATTTCCAGGAGCAACAGTTCTCAGCACTGCATTAAGCACATATCCAATAATGCCTGTAATAGCAAGGTGCACTGGATCTACTTTACTAGAGCTCCTGTATTTCTCTAGCAGTGCCAATAGATAGGCAGCCAACATATTGTCACCTCACTTCAAGAAGTAGTACCTCTTAAGGGTGATATTCTCTGGGAGTGACGTTACTATGTTGGCCAAGTTAGTACTGGGAGAGACGGTCACCACCGTCACTGGAGTGCCTTTCCTGGGGGACACGGCTTCCTGGAGGGACCCAGGTCAACACGGTGGTGAGTAAATGTTGAAGAGGTAGGTTGGGTTGGAAGGATTCTGTGTTCTTCATGTAGCATACTAAATTCTGCTCTCATGCCAGTGTTAAGTCCATCAGTGTGATATTTACTCAGAAGAGCTTCATAGCAACTTTCAAAATATGCAGTAATATAAAAATCAGGAAACTAATAAAGATACCTAGATAAAGATATTTATTTAATGGCCTTAGAATATTGGGGTAACTAAAACTGAGTTGTTATATAGGAATCTTAACTCTTTTACATGTTCTTCACATTTTCTCTCTTTTTTCTCTTTCTCTCTTTCACTCTGTTTGTTAACATTTACCTGTTATTACTGTACGTTGCTTGCGACTTGTGTATGTTACAGACTGTCACATTTTATTCTGTGAAGTTTTTCTCCAATTCCCATCAACCTGAGCTCCATGTTGGGCAGCCGAGGAGATTACAATACAGTTCTTTAATGCAAAAGAACAAGGAATGTCACAGACTATAGGTAACTTCACTGAGGTTGTGACACAAAACCTGATACGAGGTATTAATGCAAAGAGTAAGTACTTGGTATAAAATAGAGATAATTAGCTAAATTACTTTCTTTTTTTCAGATAGTCTGCATGAGAAAAATTAATTTTCATTACTCTTCAGCAGAAAAAACTCCCAAACCTACCAATTCAGGATTTTTATCATTGTCATTTTGAAAACCAGTGGTGCCCATGCTGAGACATCATTGATCATTTTCAAAGGCGTAAACCCATATTTTCTATGCTGTTCTTCTCTATGCTATACTTCCTTCCATACACTCCAAGTCATAATTTCATCATTTCATCATCCTTGGTCTGTGGTTTAATATATCTTCTCCATAATTCTTTGTCTAATTCAATATAGTTATATCCCTTTCATTCTAAGGACATGATTTAACAACTATAAAAATGAGCCCCTACCCATGGGATTCACATTTCTTAATCCTGCTGAGGCTCTGGAGCCTATAAAAATTGATTTCTGTAGCCAAAGATAGTCTGGCACAGAAGCATAATTTTTACTTTGCTGATTGATATCCTGAGCGAAGTATTTTGTTTACAACCTCTCCCATTTACTCCCAAATCTATGTTAAAATAACAATAAAAAATAGCTGATAGACATTGATCATTTTCTAGAGATATATCATGGAGTTTATTGCTTAATCTTAATTGTCAGGAAATTCTATATTAACTCAGAAATCACTATAGCCATGTACCAACTCAAGAAAAGCATATTTTTCTCAGCGTGAAGTTCCTTTACTACCTGATTCTACTACTATGTTCTGACCCCCTCTTAGTCAGTGAAGAAGCACAGTAGAGTTTAGATGGAGTCTAACATAAAAAAACTAGAGTGATTTATAGTAATGCAATTGATGAGTAACCAATGAATATTAATGGACAGAAAACACTATCCAGGAAGCTGACAGAAGTGAAATTTGAATTAAAGAGACTCATGAGAATCAAGAATTTAACAGTAAATATTCCCTTTCCAGGCAGCATCTCAGTGAGAAATCATTGAATCATAGAATCATTTAGGCTGGAAAAGACCTTTAAGATCCTCCAGTCCAACCATCAACACAGCACTGCCACATCCACCACTAAACTATGGCTCTAAAAGTGCCACATCTACATGACTTTTAAATATCCCCAGGGATGGAGATTCAACCACTTCCCTGGACAGCCTGTTCCAATACTAGACAACCCTTACAGTGAAGAAATGTTTCCCAGTATTTTTAGAGAGCAACAAGGTCACTCCTGAACCTCCTTTTCTCCAGACTAAACACCTCCAGCTCCCTCAGCCACTCCTCATCAGACTTGTGCTCCAGACCCTTCTCCAGCTCTGTTTCCCTTCTCTGGACCCGCTTGAACACCTCAATATCTTTCTTGTCATGAGGGGCCCAGAATTTGAGATGTGGTCTCACCAGTGCTGAGTACAAGGGGATAATCACTGCCCTGGTCCTGCCAGCCACACTATTCCTGATACAAGCCAGGATGCCATTGGCCTTCTTGGCCAACTGGGCACACTCTGGCCCATGTTCAACCAGCTGTCAACCAGCATCCGCAAGTCCTTTTCTGCTGGGCAGCTTTCCAGGCACTCTTTCCTCAGCCTGTAGTACTGCCTGGGGTTGTTGTGACCGAATGGCAGGACCCAGCAGGCCTTGCTGAACCTCATCCAACTGGCCTTGGCCCATCAATCTGGGCTGTAGAGCCTTCCTACCCTCCAGCAGATCAGCGCTCCAACTTGATGCTGCCTTCAAACTGACTGTGGCTGCCCTTGATCCCTCATCCAGATCATTGATAAAGATATTGAATGGGACTGGCCCCAGTGCTGAGCCATGGGGAACACCACTGGTGACCGCCCACCAACTGGACTTAACTCCATTAACCACCACTCTCTGGGCCCAGCCATTCAGCAAAGATTCCACCTTGTCTGAGTCATGAGCAGCCAGTTTCTCCTGGAGAACACTGTGGAAAACCTCTCCCTCATCCCCTCAGTGAGTCATCCTGTCAGAGAAGAGGACGAGGTCAGTCAAGCAGGATCTGCCCTTCCTAAACCCTTGCTGACTGGGCTGGATCCCCTGGCTGTCCTGCACGTGCCGTATGATGGCATTCAAGATGATCTGCTCCATGACCTTCCCAGGCACTGAGGTCAGGCTGACAGGCCTGTAGTTCCCTGAATCTTTCTCTCAGCCACTCTCGTAGCAGGACATCACATTCCAACCTCTAGTGAGCCAGGACTCATAATACATAATGGAAAGTGGCTCAATGAGCAATTCCATGAGCATCCTCAGTACCCTTGGTTGGGTCCCACCCAGCTCCATAGACTTTTGTGTGTCTAAGTGGTGTAGCAGGTCGCTGGCCATTTCCCCTTGGATTATGGGGGATTCATTCTGCTCCCAGTCTTCCAGCTCAGAAGTCTGCTACCCGGAGAACACCTGGTCTTACTATTGAAGACTGAGGCAAAGAAGGCACTATGTAGCTCAGTCTTTTCCTCATCCTTTGTCACTATGTTTCTCCCCCCATCCAATAAAGTATATAAAGAGTTTCCTTTTGTTTCTAATGTATTTATGGAAACATTTTTTTTACTGTCTTTTATGGCACCGGCCAGATTAAGTTCTAGCTAGGCTTTGGCTCTTCTATTTTTCTCCCTGCATAATCTCATGACATCCCTGTAGTTCTCCTGAGTTGCCTGCCCCTTCTTCCAAAGGTGATAAACTTGCATTTTTTTCCTGAGTTTCAGCCAGGCCGGGCTTCTTTCCCTGGCTTGTCTTTAGACACATGGGAACAGCCTGCTCATGTGCCTTTAGGATTTCCTTCTTGACTTCTTTGCCCTTCAGGACTGCCTGCCAAGGGACTCTGTCAACCAGTCTCCTAAACAGGCCAAAGTCTGGCCCTGTGAGCCCAAGGTAGCACCAAGTCAGCACCAAGTTTTGCTGACCCCCCTCCTTACTCTCTGAGAATCAAAAAGTCTATCATTTCATGATCACTATGTCCAAGATGGCCTCCAGCCATCACATCACCCACAAGTCCTTCTCTGTTCACAAACAACAGGTCCAGTGAGTTATCTTCCCCAGCTGGCTGACTAGGAAGGTGAAATCTAGGGATAAAGTCAATAGGTATTTTCAGACAACAAGCAGCTCTTAACCCCTCCACAAATTAAAGTAAATATCTTTGAGTACTTCGATTCATACTCTTAACTTCATCATAATCATTTGCTTAGCACTAGAAGTATTAGGCAAAAGTGATGCTGCAAAACTAGGATGCAAAAAGGAATGTAAATTCTTTGCATTTTTCAAAAATAAAAGCAGACGAAAAATCTGTCCTCCAGCAGCCTCCCAGCTGTTCCACTTCCCACTTCCAGCTAATAGGCTTGTAGCTAAGAGAAGCTAGAGCACAGCAATTCTCCATGCTCACTTTAGCCGTGACCCCTCTGTTCCTGTGCCTTTCTGTCACTAGCCCTAGGGCCAGGGAAAGCCATCATCCAAGAAGAGTTTCCCACTGCCAGCATAATATGACACAGCTAATGTTTGCCACAGTACCAGCCCTTTTATGTCACCAGAAAAGTGCAAGAGGACTGAAAAACAGGAGAGTAAATAACTCAGTGGACAACGTACCAGTTCTTTCTTCAGGGATCCAGCTGGATTAAAGATCTCTGCTGTTAGGGACCTCATGGAGATCCTTCTTCATAAGACACTTCAGGCAGCTACTGTGTGTGTTAGGGTTAGCGATGGGTTTAAAATGAGCAAATGAAAATGACCCTCAAGTTTTGATGGGAGAACCAAGGGACACTCTCAATTGATCAGGAGTGGGACTAGCCACAGACAGTAATCTTGGGTTTAGGTTCTTATATATAGGACTTCAAATGCACAGTTGAAATCTAGACAAGTTGTAGATTAATTTTCAGTTATACGTGGAGTGGTGGTGTGAAGTGTAACTTTACTTGGATGAGGTTTCCCCAGTACCAAGATCTTCATCTTTCAAGCAACTTACTTTCTCAGTTCTGGCTCTGCTTTACACCCAACTGGTGCTGCCTCCTTCCTGCCTGTCCACCCCTTTCCTTGTAACAGAGCCTTGAAGTCACCTGAGCCTTTGCAGAATGGCAAATGGTTGCTCAGGGAAGTTGAAGGTACTCAAACTGTGTCCTTGTCTTTTTCAATATTTAAACAAGAGTAGTTGGGAGGAAGATAGTCTCTGTACTTCTGGAGGAGATTGTCAGTGACCTAATGTGACCTAAAAACCAGCACTGTGGCTCTTAATTGCTGGTTCTCATCTAGGGCTGAGAAGACCCCATTTTTTCTTTAGCACAATGTGAAAGAATCTGCCATGGTCCATGTAGTCAGATATTGACTCATGGGTAACTAACTATACATGGGTACCATGCTGTGAATTGTGGGCTTTCTCTCAGCCTTGTTTCAGTCAAAGTGGTTACAACCTAAAGTTTCTATGAGGACTGGAAAAGGTACTGAATTACCTATGGTGTAAACACAGAAAGTGGTCCATCCTAAGAGTGCCTTCCAGCTCATCTACTCTGTGGGGTGAGCACTGCACAGGTCTGTAGACACATGGGAGATAACGAGATGGAGGGATTGAAGGGGCACAGCTACAACACCATGAGGAAGCAGTGTGAATGAATTGTGACCCTTCCTGGCCCACACCTAATTTCTGAAGATATCTAAAGTAAGAAGGGTAGACCAGGAACTTGTTTCTTGGCAGCTGTTGGAGAGTGGCAGTGTTTGCTTAAAGGAAGAGGACAGGGTGACTTTCCCTGTGCAGGAACCGTTTCTGTACAAGTGCCACATTTCCAAGCATAGATTGAGGTCAATAAATGTATCGTTGATACTCTGAACATAAGATGCAGTTCCAATAACTGGAGATTCAGTGTCACACTCTGGCTTATAATCAAAACCAGCAGCACTGGTAAAGACACAAAGACAGTTCACAACCATTGGCTAAGGCAAAGAGATGAGCCAAGCAAAGGCAAGTACATAGGCAGTCTCCACTGTGCTTCTCCACAATTAGCAGAGTATACTAATGCAAAATCCAGCAGAAACCACACAAGCAAGGTAGTTGTGAAACAAACTGCTTACCTGAGAAATACACTGAATACTTTCTTTAGCCTCTCAGCCAAATCTTTGCAAGAGAATGTTTAAAGTTGGTGCAGTTACAAAGCAGTAGGCAAGTCACTTCACTGTATGGTAGTTTTACCCATCTGTAAAAGAGAGATAATATTGACTTTTCTTCATGGAACAGAACCTAAACAACCAAAAATGCTGTACAAGCCTAATTCAGATTCAGCTAGCAGGGATGGAAAGACTCATGTGAATGTGGTAGGCCAGAATCAAGCCTTAGAAGTTTTAAGCATCTAGAAGTAGTTGTCATTAGTGTGACTAGACTGGTAGTCACCAGACAGCAATGGTTGCAGTAGTTTTGTTTCATGTGGAGTTCTTTGTCACCTTCAACACAAGGTCAGTCTTGGAAAAAGCAAACACGCAAATGGAAATTTGAGAAATCAATCTAAAATACCATAATTTAATTCCATCTTCATACCTTATTCCTAAAGTTGTTCAGCATGTAGATCTGCTAATGAAAACAATGAGAACTTCTAGCTGTGGATTGATGACATCAGAGATGTTTTCTTTATTCCCATGACAGACTAACCACATAGTAAGTACCAAGTGATTGTTGAGTCCTACCTCCAGAGAGTTAGGTGCTGAAGCCAGTGGTTTGGAACACAACTACTCTACTTAACACTTATTTATATACACCAGGAACAGATGCAATCTTCTGTGCTGGTAATTTCTCTGCTTCCTAAATATTTAGCCAAATTGTCATTGTGGCTTAGCATTGCTATCCAGAATATGAACCCTAAGGCATGGCCCATGCATGTAATATTCAAGGGGCATTAGTAGGATAGTTCAGTAATTTGTCCCCATCTCCAGCTACTCTGCTCTCTTCCTCTTGAATAGAAATAAAATAACAAGGCTGTGGATTTTCAACAAGCACAGAAAAAAATTCATCAGTGTGAAGGGACCCTGAGGGGGCTGCAAGTCAGCTCAAGTTGTTAGGGATTTATAATGCAATTTAAGAAATTAATTCGAAGAAGGTTAATATTCTTGCCATTCAAGCACAACAGAGCCTGCAAGCTGCTTGCAAAAGGATGAATGGCTGCTACCAGAGAGCAGTCTGACCCACAACCACCCTGCTTGGAGATGTTTTGAGCTCCTGAAATGGACCGATTCCTACTCCATAATTTACAGTTTAGTTTGCAAACCTGGGCTCAGGAGCAGCAGTGAGTGTCTCAGAGGTTTCAATGTAGAGCTCTGCTGACACAGCTGCCTCCCTCATTTCAGGTTTAGAGCCATCAGCTTGTAGCAGTAGAGGCTTATGAAGCAGCCCAGTTCTTTGCTCATCCCCAAGAGGACTGCAGCTCTCCCCAAACACAGTTCCATGATTTTTAAATCAAGGGCTCAGTACCTGCAATGTCATGGTTACTATGGCAGCTGTGCTAAGTTTTTGTGCAGAGTGGTATTAAACAGCAGTGAGTATTATGAACAGAAAGGACTTGCAACTCAGAAGGACCTTAAAACTTTGGAACCCTATTGAAATTAGTGTCCACAAGTATTAAAATGCAACTATAGCTTTTGCCTTTTTTTTTTTTTAATTTATTGAGAGACCTAATTATTTCATTGCTCACAAAACATCACTGCCTCCCTCTCTGGGGAAATAGCTGCCTGATTCTGCACAGAGAAAAAAAGAGGCAGAGGTGAGAACAGGCTGTTTATGTTGTGACAAACCAGTGACATCTAAATAGAAGAAAAATAAAGGCATAGAATGCAATTACTTGTGCATTATAGGTGTGTCATATACATGTGTGTGTTTGTGTGTGTGTGTGTGCATGTGTGCAAAGAGACAAATATAACTTGAAACCGCTTTTGCCTTCTACTCATCTATGTTGTCCATCAGAGGATGAGAAGCATCTCTTCAGACCCCACTTAAAGTATTTTTTTCTTTTGTGCTTGTTTTATTACTTGGCTTCAAAATAATTGAAACATAAATGACAGTTTTATGTAGCGCTCAGAACAAGTTAGTGTGTGAATCTAGAAGAGGCACTGAAATTAAGTCTATCCATTGAGTTTGTCTTTCCTTAAAGACTTGCAGGATCACCCATTGCCTTACCGTGTCTAGGTAATAAGCATTGTGCAACCGAGGTGTAGGATGCTGCCAATACCACTCAGTTAACTTTTTGTGGAGCTTCAGAAAGCACATTTTGACTGTTTTTTTCTCCCTTCAACCAAAATACTCATATTGAGCTGTGCCATATTTCGAGTATATTCTCAATACACTAATTTGCACTTTAAAACCCTAAAACAAATACTACACTAAATAGCACTTTAAATTGTTTTATAAATGTAAAACCAGTCACACAGAGAAAACATGATTCTCAGTCTATCCTCATGGGAATGTGTGGAGCAAAATGGGCAAATTTGATAACCTGTTTTCATTATTTACAGCCAAGAGTAAATTTTACTCTGTCTAATTTCCAAATTTATGGCCTGCTGTAGTGTTTTCTGTATGTAGTGTCCTGTACTGGCATTGCAAATACTGTATGTGTTTCAGAGGTAAACATCAGAAAATGGATTGGTTTTTTTAAATCCACATTCTGCTGTTGTATTTCCATACGTAACGTACTCTGTGTGTCTATAATGTGTACAGCCCTTCTGCATGACTGATACTGGAAATGCTATAGAAGCATCTCGGTAAATTTTGGGGAGGGGAAGAGCAGGAATTTCCCCCTCAGTAATATTGCACATGGGCATAAATCAGCACAAACAGAATATACTCAAATACTAAAACACAACTCACAGTCCACTGCCTCTCCAGCACTCTGAGTGACAGTAGGCTCCATGACAAACAGGTCATTCATGCACCATCCGACGTCATGCGAAAACATAACCTGATTTCTAACCGCAGTCTTCTGCTCGCAGGACTAGGAACCAATGCACGCCCGTTTCTGAAAGTGCCCCTCTGTGCCGACGTACAGGTGGCTGCTGTTACACCTAATGTGATCACGTTTTGTTTCTCCTCCCACTTAACAGACTTTATTTTATTTTGGTGCAGTGCACATGAACGCAGTGTCTAGGACAGATGTGCTACCTTTTATAGTGTCGCTATAGAAGTCTTTAGCTGTGAACCCTTAATTTGCAGCTGGAACTCTAATAAACAGTGCATAGTGTTTCAATAGCCTTCTGCTTATATGTTTGAAGATTCGAAACTGAATGGTGAGGTGGCCAAGGCGGCGCTGGCAAACGAAGACTGTCCCCACATAGACCAGGCTATTACGCCTGATGAGGGCCTGCCCTTTACCCGCTCTGGCACTCGGGAGAGATATGGACCCTGCTTCCTCTTATCAACCGGGGAATATCCCTGCCCGCCTGATGGAGGAATAAGAAAGGGTATGTAGCTGGGGTCCTGTAACCACGTAGTCAGCAATCGTTTTAAATAAATAAGAGAAAGTCAGCTGTAGCTGTAGCACGCGATAGTGCGCTTGCTGTAGAGATGCACGTTTGGGCTGGAAACCACCACCTGATGTCTGCATTTGGAGTTTCTAACCTATTTCTTTCAGAAAGAAAAGCCTGAGGAGCTGTATCTACCCCATGCAGCTATGCTAGGCAGTCGAGTCTTCCACCCCAGCTGGTGTAGTAAGCTTTAGTGGAGGATGCTCTACTACGTCCTTAAATTAGCCCATCTTCTAAAGAGAGACCAATTAACATTTCATAGCAATGAAGGTTTGCCACTTGGAAAGCTCACAGTCTTACCAAACTCTGAGGAGAACAGACTTGGAGGTGGCAGACAGAAGAGATAAAACACAAAAGCAAAAACATTCTCAACAAGTATGAAATGATTATTCGGCTACCTTTACTGAGCACTAAACCAAATTATTTGGATATTCATAGCTGCTTAGTTCAACAGAAAAAGAAAAGCATGAACATCTGTTGGCACAGGTGTCTTACAATTGGAAAATAATCCATCTAAAATCCTTCCATAAATAAATCATTATTAGTTAGTTTCTCAGACTTCTGACAGCTACGAATATCTCAGAAGTAACTTCATTTTAGTTTGCTAATGGTCAAAGTAATCTATTTAGCAACAGAAGTCAAATCATATTTAAAAAAGAAAAACTTCCCTTCTTAAAATAGGCTGTTTCATTTAAATAATTCCATGTGAGGAAACCATACAAGCCAAAATTAGTTGCACCTATATGCATCAAAGTTGATAAGGAATAGGAAAATTGGAAAAGAAATCTCTCTCTTCAAATCAGTGTTTACCACTGGTGTACTGTATATAGCATACAATATAGTCAATATTTTAAAACTGCAAAGATTGTATGATGCAACCATACACTGAGTACGGAGTATGGAATTCCCATGTGCCATTGTATGATGGGCAATAGTTATAGTAAATGCCATTTATAGATAGTGTATGCATTTATAAGTTTAAAGCTTATCATCAACAGATATAGTAGGACCACAAGACTTTCATATGAAAGTATATCCTCTAAAATTTACCTTTGTAGCAAAGCATTTTACTTGATTCTGTATTGGATAAGCATTGGCCGTGTTCATTCAGCCTGGGCGAGTTCAGGTGGTTCCAGTGGATCAGGGGAACACTCCAAATGGCACATCCTTTGGGATGGGGAATGTATGGTTTTCACGATGCACTGCAACCGCCTCTCGTTACTGAATGAAACAGAGGCTGGTTGGCTAAACAGTACTATACGTCAGCATATTGTTGGCCTGTTTGAAACACGTTGAGAGCATCTTAAGTGTTGTTCCAACAGAATTTCATCCATAGTTTGTGCAACTCTCTGTACACTTGCTGAGCTGTTTACGTGCATGTCTGAAAAAGAAAGGGGGGAGGGGGAGGGAGGGAAACAATGCATGCAATTTTTTTTAATTTTTTTTTTTTTTTTAATGCTGAGAACAAAGGAGTAGTATCTCTATAGCAACTAAATAAATTCTATGCTGCCTTTTCCCCCTCCTGCCCCCAAAGATACCAGAAACCTTAATTTTACCTGAGGTCAAAATGCATGAAGTGGAAGGGAGAGCTATGCATGAGTGTACAATGGAGACACAGAAAATCCCTCCCACTGACTCTTTTTTTTTTTTAGGGTACAACCATGTTGGTGCCTGTAGGATCAATTACATAGCCTGACCATCCTTGAGAAATAATGATTTTTTTTTTTTTAAATGCATATATTTTAAACTTGTTCTGTATTTCAACGGCCTTCTAAGTCACGTTGCAAGTGATACTACTCTCGGCATGTCCGTGCATGCAGATGCTACTGAACTGGCTAGCTACAATGTTGACCTCATTCTTAGTCCATTCTGTCATTGATCCAATGCTGTACTTTGCATTTTTCTTTTAAATGAAGGTTACGAAATGTCACGGAGCCTTAACAGCATAGCTGGCATAAGTGGAAAAGCGATAGGATTATCCTCAGTGTCTGCGCCCTACAGCTCTCCTAGCCCAGTGAGACGTTCTTGGTCTCCCATCCCATCTATTTTGTAGCATGGATCAGTAGCAGAGAATGGTCTAAAAAGCTTTATATTCAATTAGCCTATGCTATGTTGCATATAGTCCTGGTGACTAAGTCTGAAGATGCAATGTCTCACAGTAGCACCTGCTGGAAACGGTGTTACTACTGATGCTAGGTGACAACACTCCTAAATAGCACTCAGATGACATAGGCAGGCATTGGCGTAGTACTGGTGGGCCATACGTGCTGCGTATCAGTACATAGGACGAAGGGTAGATGCACCAGATTCCTTCCTGGTGCATCCTGATAGCATATGCTTATTTTGGCTAATGGTGGATCTACTGGCTCTGTATGGAATGGGTTAGGCATTTAGTCGATGCTGAAACATGCCAACGATGGAAGATTTTGCTTTTCTCAGGATATTTTTGAGCCATAGGAACCCTGCAGGAGTTTGAGCAAAAAAGCACAGTAGGATGAAACGTTGCATGGGCACCTATCTTAAGCTGAAAGCAATACTCAGACACACTGTAGAGAGGTCTCAGTCTGGCTGACTGCATGGGAAAAAAAAAAATCCTGTTGAAGAAGAATATGGCTGCCTCTGCATGTAGCTATCTCACCTTTTCCTCCTTCCTTTAAAACTAAGATGCCAAGCTTGATGTGAAAAGAGCAGGGAAGAAGCTCAAGTACTGATTGTATTCTTTACATGCAGATCTTTGCAAAGAAAGTCCAGTCATTGCTAAATATATGCCAACAGAGGCAGTCAGAGTGACCTGACAAGGCAAGATGGAGATGAACATTGATGGCTAACAAACATCTGTGTGGAACTGTGCAGGCATAGAAGACCTTCTCATTTGGACAAAGTTAACTCGCTCCATGCAGGTTTTGTGGATGATTCTTCATGGTTCTGGAGTTGTACTAGAGATGCAGGCTTTTTCTACGGCCAAAATGTAACAAAACTGTAGAAGATCTTTTTCTTTTTTTTTAATCTATTTTTTTGTTCCATAGCATGACTTGCATGAAGACAAAAATGAAAACGAAAAAAAAAAAAAAAACAAACCACATACACACACAAGAAACACTGCAAATGTATGATTAAGGAAGAAAAAAAAAAAAAAGCAAAGATATATTTTCTTTCAAAGCTCTTTACTTTTACATACATTGTTGTAGCCAAAATGTAAAACATTACAAAACTGTACATTTCTTTGCTATGGATCGCTTCTTTTTGTATACAAGATACAGAGTAATGGTTTTAAAAAGTGCAATCAGGCAGTCATCGGTCATATTGACCACGCCTTCACAGTTCATCACACCAACATGGAAATCAAGAACTTTTAATCCAACTAGAAGTGTATAAGAAAACTTTTTCCTGTCTGTTTTTGTTGGCATGCTTGTGACACATGGGACCTTCCTTCCGACCTGACAGTAACAGCTGGTTAATTTTCCAGCTCTGGTTATGTTGTATTTTATTGATGTATAGATCCAACGTAAAGACCCTTCATAAATTGTTCATATTAAGTAATCAGTATGAATTTTAAACGAAAGAGGTGTTATTTTAAAACTGGGACTTAATAGTAAAAAATCAGGAAAATACTCAAGTATAAATGGTCTCAAAGTTTAAGAAACAAGACAACAGCATTGTATGCAATTTAGTACTGAGTAAAATGCATGCACAATGTTATGCAAAACAATTCTAGCATGAAAATAAATTTTGTATCATGGTTTCAGTGCCTGCTGTACAGTGTAAAGGGGAATCCTTTTCTGAAGCAATCAGGGGTTTCCAGAGACTTGCTTCTAAAATCTTGAATAAATACAGTGTTCTCAACAGAAATGTAGGAGAAAAGCTTGGTATTGGTTTGGTTCTACAATGCTAATTTTGGTTAGTAGATAATAAATGAAGCCTGCAAACACTTGATACAACCGATGTCTAAAGAATTCACACCATTAGTAATTTTACAAGGGAAGATTAAAAAAACCCTATAATTATCTAGGTATCTTCCTTTTCCTTCCCCAACAATAATAAATGTTTGTCTTTTTAGCTGATTAAATGAATTCAGTTTTTTTTTTTTACTTCTTTGGGCCCCGTCCTTCACTTGTTCTTCACTGAGCCACAACAATCCACCTGATACGAAATCAAAAGAAATCCAGGTGGCACACTTCATTTGCCACCCACAATATGCATCAGTAAGAACTGAGAAACTCCATGGGATTAATTTTCATTTTAGATGCTACAAATGACAGCTATGGACTATGTGTCAACAGCATTCTGGTTGCTTGAGCATTTTTGGTAAAGTACTTCTATAAAGGAAGGATACACAGCTTTATCCTCATGTAAGGAACTTCAGAAGAGCTGGCAACCTTCTAGGCAAGCCACGGCATCTGTGACTGCTGATCAGAATGGAAATGTAAAGGAATAGTATCCCTACAGTCTGGAGGAAGTAGAGATTAAACCCCAAAAAAACACAGAAGAAACACTCACGGCTCTGGTAAGTGCAAAATTACAAAGAAAAAAACCCAACTGCAGCTGGACCTTGTCATCAAAAAACTCTGCTCCAAAAGGAAAAACAAGGAAGACCTCAAGCTGTGTTTTAGGAATAGAAGAAAGGCTGATAATCTGAATTTGTACATAATTAGAACAGTCCTTTGTAGTCCTTGATACAGCATTATGTACTTGATTTCTACTTTAGTTTCTCCCAAGAAATATTTTTCTCACAGTTTCTTTGCTGTCGTTCTCAAAAGATAAATTTCTTACCTCCAGAGGTAAGATTCAGATTCATCCAGGATTTGCCTAATGAACAATTTTTCCTCTTATAATGTATTAAGAATCCAGAAATAGATTTATCTGCCCCATTTTTTATTTAACACTAACCCAAGGGCCCAGTGTGAAGGTGGCTCAAATTCTCCATTACCATAAGGAATACTAACAATTCAGTCCTGTAAATCCCATGTAGGTCCTCACCTTCCACTGTGCTGTGCTGATACCTGGGCCTTAGCTGACAGGTTGGGTACGACTGTCAATCTGTGCTGCTTTTTACATCTACTAGTCCTGTTTTCATTTAGGTACATTTAGGTCCTCGCTATTCATTCTGATTTAAGGTAACCGTGTCTTTTGAATTACTTTTATAAAGTTTTCTCAAACAGAACAACATTTACTATCCATTGTCCTTCAAGAAATGCCCTAAAACTTAAGGTCCATCTGACCCTAGAGTTCCCCTTGCACAACAGTGGCAGCTCTGAAAAAACAGGGAAAGAGGGACACAAGAAAACTAGAAAAATCTCAAGAGGCTGTTGCACTGAATTCTGACACTGAATCCTAAGAGAAATTTACCACATCATTCCAGCTGCCTTGCAGTTAAGGAACTTTTGCCAGGGTATTATTAAAACATTAATTCCTTCAAGCCTGCTCCCTCCCCTTACAGAACATACATATCTTTATTACAGCATTAAAACCATACATGTGGGTAGATTCTGACTACAGGCTTTCAATAATGCCACCAACTACTTCTCTCTTCACACCACTTTAAGTAAGAACCGAAGTACATTCTGCAGTTCAGTTACACTCTGCCTGTCTCCTGCTGGAAAGGAACATCTGTATTTCCTCCTCTGTAAACTCAGCTTTCACCAATGAACTCCCAGCTAGAAGACCCAATGCTGCCCTTTCATCTGAACCCACCGAAATTAGTGGCTTATTACTTGCTACCATTAAAAGCACAGCTCAACCACACCTTCTACACATACAGCTTTTCCTCTGACTGCAGGAGGAGTCACTTTTTCTGGACCAACCTGATGCATCTCCACAATTACAATTTCAGACAGAACAGATTTCTGAGAAGAGGTTTCTATTCTCTCAATCGAAGGGGGGGGAGAGGGAAAAAAGGAAAAAAATCAAGCTAATACCGCTGTGATAACAGTCAGTGCAGCAAGTCATTAATCTGGATAAAGTAATTTTTCACATAAATTGCCTTCTCTCTCCCTGAAGTTTCAGGGCCAAAAAGAAAATTCTTCACTGAAACAAATGGCTGCTAGGACAAATGAGCAGACAGAAATACAGAAGAGAGCAAGCACAGCTAAGGCAGGGGCATTCAGAAAGGAAATTAGCAGAGCTATTTACAAAAAAGATGCCCTGAGTAAAGTAACAAGGGCAGTTATTACCCTGCCAGTTTGCATATCCGTTTCATAGTTCCAAAACAAGGCAGCCTACCTCTCTGCTTTCCATATATATACTGGAAGGAACTTAAGTCTCTGAGCTCACACACAAACTACCTTCTCTTCATGAAAACATGCCTAAATTATGCAGGTTATTTTTAAGTCACTCACTTATTTGAGTTAGGGCATAAAATACCTTCCTGTTCAGAAGTCCCAAAGCCTCTGTATGCATCTAGGACTGTAGGTGTCCCATTTTTCTCTTAGGGAAATACAAATGTTTATTTGTAATCAAGAACAACATTTGAATTCAACCTGAACTTCAAATTAGAAAATGGATCCAGAATCGCATCTCTTGACTTTCTTTATCCGACAAAACAAATGCTTTAAAAACTAAGCAGATTCACATGCCCCCATGGAAAGATGTATTCCCTGGCTCAAACAGGCCAAGTCAGGTTTTCAACCCTCAGCATTCACTTGAACATTTCAAAAACTTCATGCAAGTACAGAGGTCCAAACATCTCCAGGTACCAAATATTAAGATTGGGGTGCTTCCCTTGTTTTTCTGCTGCCCATGAAGCACAGGTTAGAGATTCCTTCGGCAGCAAAAGGCAAAGTTCTGCAGCTGTATTAGCTCAGCTGTCACTCTGCGGTACCCGCACAGCTTCCAGATCCCAAAAGGCTTAGCAGGGACAAGGCAGCCTGTGCAGAGGCTGCTGACTGTGAGTCACACCAGCACAACAGGAGACATGGCTTAAGCCCAGGCAGAGCAGCTCAGCAGGAGCCACGCTCTGCCACGGTGGTGTCAGTGCAAGTGGGTGACCGGAGAAGAGGCGGCAGTAGCACAAGTGCGAAATGAGGAGGACACAGGAGGGGTTTGGAAAATGGGTTATGCAAGTAGGAGTGATGCAAACAGCAACCAGTAGTGAGGGGGAAAGAAGAGCAAGGAGAGAGGGAAAGAGTGGCAAAAAAAGAAAAAATCAAGAACCACTAGACTAGAAGGTAGAACCTTGGCCTGGGGCTCAAGAAATGGGCATTTTACTCTTGATTCCTCTGTGGACATCCTGGGTTACCTTGGGGCAATTCAATTTTTTGTGCCTCATCTTCTGTTTCTATGACATTACCCTCTTTTTAAAGTGTTCTGATATCAAAAGAGGAAAAGCGGTATTTAAGAAGGAATATTATAATCTATCTACTCAGAATAAGGCCCCAGAAGAGAGAAGCATCTCTCCATTATTTAAAAGATGCAGTGTTTCCTTGTCTGCCGAAGAGCACAATGCCTCTATAGGAATCCCTTTTCTTCTGTACTTTAAGGCAAAGGATTATTATGGAAAATTATTAAGCACCCACACAGTTAAAATGACAGAGCATTTTCATTACTGATTGGCAACTCCTCTGCTGCCCTAATTTAGTTACCACGTCTTCATGCATTCAAATCAGCAAAAACAAAACAAAGCTAAACTCACTTGACATTTGGAGCCAAAAACTAAAGTCCTGTCAGAACATTAAAAATCTCTCAGTTCTTGGTCTCACTTGAATATTAAAAAAAA
>VWZG01012351.1:0-129429 GCA_013396735.1 Grallaria varia | reverse complement strand
AAAAAAAAAAAGTAAAAAAGTAAACACACAGTCTTATAGCAAAGAGTTCACATACACTTAAAAGACTCTGATGACCAGGGAGTACTTGAATAATATCAAATTGAAATTCAGCATTGAATTTCAAATTAACAAAGTCTTGATCCCAAAACCTGCAGACAGAACTCCCCCCCACCCAAGACTGCACAGTAGCTGAGTAACAAGGTGGCCCACAAGCAAAGCAACCTGGAAACAGATAAGAAAGATGGAAATTAATTGAGGGAGAGGCTGGCCACCACAGGAACTGGACTTAGACTTGACCCCCTCCCAAGTTGCAAAGGCTTATCTGAAAAAGAAATGAAATCTGACATTTCACAAAATAAAAATGCCTGAGGAAATTTTGCAAAACCTCACCCCTCCATTTTCTCAGCCTCCCAGCCAGCTTTTTATTCAGGAATAATTACTTTGTAGCTCTTGTTTCCAACCAAGCTGAAAAATGAGTTTTCCCAATACTCTAAATTTATGCTTCCTCACTCTCCCACAAGGAAACATGTGGTCCATCCGGGCCATGACTCAAATACAGAGACTATTTTCACTGCTGCATATTTTCAGTCACATACTCTATCTTGATTTTCCACAAAGGCACTGATGAGTAAAAACTGTCCCTGCATTAAAGACAGGTGAATGCTGAGACAACTGATGGATCAACCTGAATGAAATGCACAAAAGCTCAACAATGTCCCTGACTTCAGTCCTTCAACAAAATACAATGGCTTTACACATGCAGTTTCTCCAAATTAACTTCAAAGGCACATATGATAAAGTTATATTCATCCAACAGAAGGCCATTCCCATAAACCCAAAACTTTTTAATTCAAAGCTATTAAAGAATACTTTCTAAGAAGCAGTAAAACACGTAGGATCAGCATTTATTAGGAAATA
The DNA here is from genome assembly GCA_013396735.1 of Grallaria varia. Lineage (NCBI taxonomy): Eukaryota > Metazoa > Chordata > Aves > Passeriformes > Formicariidae > Grallaria > Grallaria varia. The sequence goes on along the minus strand of VWZG01012351.1, from coordinate 128,511 downwards.
AGAATAGAACAAAAGCTAAAAGAACAAAGCATGCACTACCCTCTTTTTTTGCATATGTATCAAGATACCGGCATGTCAAAAGTTAAAATGCACAATTATCTGCGTGTCAGCTGGAGTTTTCAGCAAATTTGGTGTAAGCACTACTATTCCACTGTGCCCATTTTGAAGTGCAATCAAAACTACACAAGATGATTCTCTAGTCCAGATTCCATCCATTCCAAGCCTCTGGGAACCAAGACTTACATCATCTGCTTCAGTATTATCTTTTTCCCTTTACAGGATTTTCAGCTGCTCTGAACTATAAGCTGGTAGTAAATAGCACAAGCATGACTCAAATAGGGATGAAAAATTATGGAGTCCTTCTCAAGAAAATATCTAGCTGAAAGAAAAAGCACAAGATTTACTAAGAGAACACAGGGGACTATTGGTGAAAACATATCACAATTTCAGTGACAAAGACCTGTCATCATCCTGATTTCTAATACAGGAGAAAAAGAATTGGAAGTCCCAAAATTACTCAAGTCTTATTTAAATCAGATCCAGTGTTCATGAAATTGAACAGCAAAAAAATAGTAAGTATATGATTAAGTGCCAGACTAGATCACAGGCCTGAACAAAAAATTTCTGAGACTGGAAGGTGAGGACAGATGTTGCTGTTCCAACCAAGCAGAACTGGGAATTTCAAGACATGCCCTGAATGAAAAAAAAAAAAACACCCCAAAGCATAAAAGGTCAATAACTCACATTATTATTAATAAACAATGGAAGAGGGGGAACAACAACATCCAAGAAATAGAATAGCTGTCTCTCATCTCACTCTCACCACACTGGCAGGCTGGAATGCTGCTACACCTGTGAAATTATTTACTCTTCAAGATCTCTATCCTGACTCTGTATTTCCCCTTCTTTCCCCTATGTTTTACCTATGTCAGGATTTCTACTGACATTCATTTAAATATTTTTCCATGGTCACTTTCCCCCTGTACATTCAAACTGATGTCCTTTGCCTGTTTTCCATCCCCATCCTCAAATCTAATGACCCAAAACATGCCACATAAAGCACAATGAAATCCCACTCTCCCTGCCCCCTGCCCCTCCAATTTCTCTGTGCTCAAAACACGTAGCTGAGCAAAAGCTCTTGTCACTCATGCAGAAGTGACCTTTATGGCAGTTGCTGATGGCAAGAACTAGTTCGAAACCAAAAGGGCTGACAACATGCAGATGGAGGAGCAATGTCAGTGCCATGTAAGAAGCGGCGACTGGACAAACCAGAAGAAAGGCAGGACTGCATTCTTCTTTCAAACGAACACAGTTCGAATACAGCGTTCAGCATTCTAAGCACAAAAGCATCAAGTCTCCCAGGCATACTACACGAAGTCAAGTAACATCAGTGGCCATTAAGTAGACCAAAGAAGTCGTCCAAGAGACAGAAACTTCTGACACAACACGCACATCATCCTACAGACACTCTTTAAAATGGAACAGGAGGGTCTTGTGTGGGTGCACATGGAGGAAGCACAAGTAACAAGTGTAGATCTCCCAGGACTTCAAACAACAGAAGGGCCCACAACAGCTTCCTTTTCCCCGCTCCAGCCCAACAGCCTGAAAGTTCTCAGGACTGAAAGTCAACAGTTCACAGCTTGTTCTGCCTCATGAATGTCATCTCACTGGCAGCTTTGCTTGTCTTCAGAAAACGTGAGGGGAGAGCAGCTGTACAGACACTTGCTTACCTCGTTCCAGTGTCTTTTTATAAATACATATATTACAAACCTTGTCAGTTTATTTGCATCTGAAGCAGAATGCAGAATCCTTATATAAAAGGCTTGCTTTGTTTATCACAAAAGAGTTGCTTAGAGAACTCTGTATGAACAGCAAAAGCATGGGCATAGCACACTGGCTCTGTATTCTGCCTTGCAGAGACTGACCTTCGCCATCAGGACATCAGCAGGCAGCAGTCATAAGCTCTCGACACCAGGAAGGAAGGGGTTTTTTTCCACTGGATTAGGAGCTTTTCACTGTGTGCTCCCTTCCTTACAAAGAAAGCCTTAACTGATTTTGTATAGTGTTTTATTCTGCAAACAAAGCTACTGACATACTGAACAGGGCATTCATTTCTAAAGAAAAAGCAACAGCTTGCTTTTGACATTCAACCATGTTCCTTCTACAATGAATTCTATTCACTCTTCATATTACAGCAGCATCTAGAAGTCGTGACCAACAACAAAGCGTTCAGTACACCAAGACAAGTCATTACTTCCCAAAGTTTCCAATCTACAAAGGCACAATAAAGGAGAGAAAATGCAGTTCTTGTCTTTCAAAGATGAAGATCAGATGCAGATCACGAACAAACTGACATACTTCCTTCTTTCGTCACCTTATCACCCCTAATCACTCTTTGTGTTCCAAAAGCGTGTTGTGTTACAGGTGTGAAAAATTGGAAACCATTTCAAAAAACCAATTCACATTTATTTGTTACATAATTTGTTGGTCTCCTGTGAAATGAACTGCAGGAACAGCACACACATTGAAACATGTCCAGTCCAGTAACCCCAGTGTAGGGCACACACACACTTGCTGTGATTAATGAAGGAACAGAGATATTTGGAGGACATGACTAAGAAACAAGAGAACATATTTATTTGGTACACAGATTTTGGAGGAAAGTCGAAACCCCGGAAAGGACTGCCAAAAAAAGCGTGAGAAACTGTTCAGTGCATATAATAGAGAGGCTTTGGTATCCTGAAAATGGCATTTGAGGACAGTTAATAAATAGCAGCTTAGATAAGAAAGAGTGCAAAAGGTCACAGCCCCGAACAATATATTGCCATGAAGAACCACAATCAACACATGGGCTAAAAAACCCACCTTACAACAGAAGTATCAATTTTACACTTTTTGCAGAGGACCCATTTGATTAGCCTTACTAATTCTTTTGGTATCTGTAATAGTTAAAATCCACTTCATAGTCTGTTCAAGTTTCTCATCCACTGAATAAAAAAAATAAAATACCTTTGAAAACGAGGCCATGAACTATAAGTGCTGTAAAACTAAAGGTAAAAAAACCCTTGCAGCCTATATTATCACCTTAATTCATTTCTCCTCATGTGGAAGCTGACATATCATTAGAAAGTCTTCCTGTCCTATTTCCTAAGAGGTTTTCTCTGAGTATTTTGTAATTCTATAAGGCTTCTTCCCTGGCAAGCCTGCTTTAAAAATTAAACCACTGTTTAGCAACAGTAGGTCTCATTAAAAGGGGCATTTACCACACAGTGGAATTCATTATATTTAGAACTAGAAATACATTGAGTACCACAGCAAATATAAGTATTGTGGGCGGTAAACATCCAGTTTAATGGCATTCAATGTATCTCAGTGGAAAAAAAACCCCAGTTTTATAAATAGCTTCCAAAATTTTGCTCAACGTAGGTAACTAATAATATCCAACGATATTTTATTTTACACTATTTCACTTCCAAGTGTTAGGTCTATGTTCTTTGTCAAGCACTCACCTGGAACAAGTACTGTGGGCATGCCAGGACCAGTAACTCAGCTGGGCTGTGAAACAGAAGTGAGAACTAACCTGAAATCATCAGGGTATTCTGGTCTGCCTTTTAGGCTGGAGGACTTGTAAAATCTTTCTGGTTAGATTTTGATGACTTCCTACTTAAAGGCAGCTGAAAACAGGAGCTCTAGTTGATCAAGTTGTCCTCAACAGCTACAGTTGACTTATGCCCTTTGATAAGAACTTTTTGATTGTTCTCAACAGCTCTTAGAAGTTTTTCTTCCCTAAGCAGTAGCTTCAGAAGGTCCAGGTTTGTTTTGCAGGTTAATGATAATTCATGCAGATCTGCATCCCTGTAAATCTATAATAAACTGATGCCTAGCGCTGAACATAATCCACCAGAAATATCGCCCCTTTCACAGTTTAATCAAGATAAAGCTTGTTCAAAAGGGCTTCATTTTCCCCTGTTACCAGCCTTCTAAATGACAGGGTTTTTTAAAATCCTAATCTTCTGTTTAAGATGTGCGTATGCATCTATTTATGTTGACTGGCATTTCTTTGTGATAGAAATGACTTTCTGAGCTGCTGGGAGCTCACGACTCCAGTAGAAGTTAGCGGGTGCAACATATGCCTATGGTGATGTAAAGGTGCAATAACAAAAGACCACCTTCTCAGACTGAATTGATACACCAATGATAAGTGATTATGCAGTTGGTTTCTTCCCCAAAGACTTCTCAGAAGAACAAGTAAATCTGTCTTCAGTTGTACTGCACCAAGGCAAAATATTTGTAATTCTACCTGTGGGTAAGAAAGTCAATTCCTGTAACAAGAACCCATGAAACAATTTTTAAAGTATTATAGTTTTCTATGCATAGTAATTCCTTTTAGACTTAGGAAGAACATCTGCATTTTCCGACTACTGTGTTAATCATGGACAATTCTCTTGTAGCTCTTCTGAGCTACACAACCCAGAGATGACCACCCACATCCATGATGTTATGATTCCAGGTGTGCTGAGTCTACTGTGGAGTTGGACAAAGAGCCATGGAGTGTCCTGCTCCACATCCAATTAATTTTGCATAACCGAGAGCTTTGACTGGCTTCGGGACACGAACATTTGCTTCTGTGCCATCACCACACATCCCATGTTCGTTCCATCCCCAAGAGAAGCACTGGCCACCTGAAAGAGAGGACAGAAAATACAGAATAAAGACCACAGAAACACAACAGCTTTGGTTAGTTTTGAGGAGCAAATTTATCAATTTGTCCTACTTAGGCTCTCAGAAATCCTGCTAAGGTAGGGGAAAATGTTCTGGTTCTCTTGAAAATATAAATAAACCCAAGTGAATTATTCTCCATCCTGTTCCATATTGTTGACAAAGTAAGAGAGATTAAAATAACAAAGACATTTGAAAATCCCTTAGTAAATACATAGTTCAGTATTTTTGCAGAGCCCACAGAAATCTCTCTGCATTTTAAGAACCCTCTCTGAAATTATGTCGAATGCCTGTCTTTCAAGTTCCCTCTAGTAAGCAGAAGTATCATAAATCAAGCAGAGTGACTTTAATCATTCATAGCACGATCTGTAGGGTTGGGGAACACAGAGTCACAGAGCAGCCAAATTAAATTTCATTCCTAGTTTCAAGTTCACATGTCACCTTTTTCCTTTAAATGCAAGTCTTTGACAGCCTGCCTTACTCTTATTCATCCTACTTCTGCTTGCTTTGACATAATTTCACTGCTTTTATTATTCTTATTTTCCCTCATTATTATTTATTTTTGTAACATCTAGTCTTTTATATCCCATATATTATTACCCATAGTAGTCTTTCTTGAAGCACAATATGCAAATTATGTTCTATAAATGGCTGGCATAATAAAAAAATCCAACAAAACCCCCTTATTCCAAACTACAAGAGCTATTTCTTCCCTATTTTCTCTTCTTTATTTGGCTGCCAGAGACTGTGCCTGTGACTTTCTGTAATAAAAAAGAAAGCCATCCTGCCATATAATCATGTTTCTGATGCCATTGGTATTTTTGAAAAACAGCACGTATTAACAGCACGAAGTATCACTCTGGATTCCAAATAATGAGAAGAAAAGTGCCGAAATTCAAAAATCCAATCCCAGTCGTAATTTTACTTTTGAGAATTCAAAAATAGATTATTGCAGAACTATCAGGACCATCTTTCCTGCAGATCCAGTAATATTTCACTGTCATCTGCTCTCTTTACATTAGTAGTATATTGGAGTTCTTCTCTTCTGTATTGAGTGTAAACATTACTGATGTCAGATGTAATTAAACAATGCCATTTCATTTTCCTGACAATCTTAAAGGCAGTGGAACACAACAAAACACCACTAGAACATCACAGTAGCCTAGACACATCCCACCCAACACAGCAACTCTGTTATTCTTATCTCAGAAGTCACCAGATGTTCCCACGGCTGTGCATGCACAACTGATATCCCAAATGTCCACAGACGTGCTGCTGAAAAGTACCAAAAATTGAATGTACAACATATACCATTTAAACATCAACAGAACATCCTAAAGGCTAATGGGATATTTTCTGTAAGGCTGCAGGTAAAAATATTTTTGTAGATATTAAAAAGCAGGACACAAGACACCCCAGACCCATACTAGAGACATATCACAAACCAATTATTCAAGGAAGCTGCACCTAAGAAAAGGAATTTTTTTGCACAGTTAATATGAGAATCCTGCAAAATAAGCTCATTTAAGAGTAAAGAAATTTCCAATGAAAAGGGAATATAACATGCCCTTGCATTAAAAAGATGACTGTGATACGCTTTTTGTTACTAGACCACCAGCAATTAGTACAACAACTTATATGCTTCTATGGAGACTCACAATGTCTGACTAAAAGATTTTTTTATTTCTTTGTCCCATCAGGACAAGAGACCACAAAAGTTTCTGATCACTTTGTATTACAAACTGCTCAGTGGAACATTAATGGTATAACAAATATTCAAAGAAACAGTGTGGTAGGACATTAACTTCTCAAACTGATAGATATATCTAGTGAGACGACTTTTGAAAAAAAATCATAGAAACATTTACAAGCTATGAAACCTCCAGACAAGAACATCGCCCCCTAAAATAAGGATCATGGGCTCTTTTCCAGCCTTTACTTCTCCAAGTATGTAGAAAGGCCACCAAAACAGATTTTTCTACATGATTCCAGTGAGCACCAAGGTTACTGGCATAGGATGAAAGTGAAAACTCGTAAAAGAAAAATAGAAAGTAACTAGGATTCATGTGTGAATGGTCTTATTCGAAAATGCCTCATACATCTATGGAGAGCCAGGCGGAAGTCTGAAGAGATGAAAGGGTGTAGTGTACCACATCTGCATGCAGAAGATTTAGCCAAAGGTTTGTCCATAAAAAGAGCCACATTCTTGATTCATGTCAGAAACCCCAGAATTTTCAGAAAACGTCTAAGTCTATTTTTTTGACAATAACATATTGACAAAACTTGAAGGAGGGCTGGACAAAATGACTGCAGTGAAACTGGCCAGGAGGGAACAAGCAACCATGTGAGACACTGGCACAGAAGTCAAAGTCAATGAAGATTGAAGGTAATGAACATCTATTTAAAATATTATATAGAAGGAATATCTGCAGAGTTCAAAAAAGACCCTAAGGAGATCTAACGGCTAGCCCTGGACAAAGGACATAATTTCACGTAAATTCTTTTTTTTTTTTTTTCTTTTTTTGTGGTTTTATGTTTTGGTTTGGATTTTTTTGTTTGTTTGCTTTTGTTTTGTTTTCTTTTTGGTTGCTTCTATTCACAGTTTACTGCCGATAAAAACCCTAACACAGACCCAGCAGTCTTACGTGCCTTCACAGGAAAATTCAATTTCTATGTCTGTGCCAGACCTTCCCAGAATGAAATATCATTAGAATGATGTGTATTAATATAGCTACAAATTGCTTCTAACAAAATTTATCGCAAGCACAGCAGCATGTTCTCAAACAAAATGGTTTGTGTTTGGTGAGATGAGAGAAGGTTGCTCCGTGTCACCGGTTAAGTGAAACTGCCCAAGACATCACATTCACCTTTTCCATTTTAAAACATAAATACTCAAAGTACAAATGAAACCCATAGAACTCACATGGCAACACAGCATGATCCCAAGAGGATTTCAGTGTATTCACAGTCACACTAATCAAAGTTTAGAGCAATGCTATGCAGAACTTTCCCCCAAACATTAAATTTACAAAACTTGGGGAGAAAAAAGTCCTTAACAAATCTGTTTTGGACAAATAACACAAGAAAGGGCTACTGCCCTCCTTCTGTCTGCAATAATTATCCAGGTTTTTTTCAAGGTAACTGATGTGACAATGGCAATTGACAAGTTGATTAAACTGGAGAAAAGTATTTCTAGGTAATGTAAAACTGTGTCATATTTGACAGGATTCTGGAGAAAGTAGCGGATTTAGAGTTGCTCCTCATTGCTCAGTACTTTGTTCTTCAGATGAAAGAATCAAGATTAGCAAATAAGATACTCGGAGTGAGATTCACTGCACTTAATTTCAGCCACCTAAAAATCAAGCAACTTGGCTATAGATCATTATCCTCTAGCTTTCCTCAGGAGCAAAGGGAGATATCTACATCTGTCCAACAGGCAGTTCATCTTATTCAAACACTGGCGTTAAAATCAAATCTATCTCACTTCAGGGACTACAAAGGGAGACAAATGATTGTCCTAGCCTACACAGATCAGTTTCATGCAGCTGAAGACAGGTTATGTTAAATCACATTCTTACAATCAGGCAAAGCAAGGAAAACTGGAAACAAGGAAAGCTGCAAGTATCACTGCAGCCTGGCTTCAGGCTACAGTCTGTCTCTAAACCAGCCTGTGCCCTGGAGGCTTATCACTGGAATCTTTAAAAGGTTCTTTTTTCTCTTCCCCTCTCCTCTTCTTTCAAACACACAAACAGAAGCTGGCCTTACAGACAAGCCAAGGATCTTGAAGCCAAGCTATTCAAGACAGAGCTTCACATTTTAGGGATCTGTTAAAATGTTTTAGTACAGCTCTATTATATTGGCTCGTTGCAGTACTTCACAATACCTCAAATTATTATTCCTCTTTAAATTAGTGCTATTCAACAGCTGGTTATAGACAAAGTTATAGTAGGCAGGAGATCAGTTCAGCTCAAGTCAAAAGACTTCAAACACCATCAGGGCTGGACCACAGACAAAATTCAGGTGTCTCAGCCATCCTCCCTGGACTGTTTGAAAGCATTCAAAACCTCACAAGAACAATGCAGTACTACACAGAAGGAGATTTACGACCATCCTTCTCCCAAGGAGTTGCAAAACACAAATGAATAAATTTTCCTATTTGTTCAGGGTGTCACATAAAATGAAAGGAAAGAAATATCCCTCTAAACTTCTGTAGTTTTGATAGCAATGATTCTGTCATTAGTGCAAAAGATCTGCAACTTTAGAATACAAGAAACAAGACTGATATCAATTGTTTTCTGCAGAAAAATATGGGAACATATTAGTGAACTAGAAGCCAAATCTAAGCATTCTGCAAAATCTTATTAAAGGCAAAGCTCGGTAAGTGGAATGTACGATGACATCATCTGCCAAGATACTACATGGTGCCTCCAAAACTAGAAAATAACCATGAGATTCATACGGTCAGTTTTTATTATGGAGCCACATTTTCAAGGAGCAAGCTGTCATGTGCTCCAGGCAGCCCATCCAATTGCTGGTGGAATTGTTTGGGACCAAAACCCTCAGAAATGCATGTCAGGCTTTAAAGCAAGCTGGATAGAAATCAGACACATTGCTAACACAGCATACAGATAGGAAACAACACACATTTTTGATACTAACTACAAAGTCATGGTGCTAAAGACATGCTGATTTCGAAGCTAGCCTCCAGTCAACAGTGTGCCCTCACTCCACCTTTACATCACTAGTAGCCCTCCCCAGGCAGTGGACCTGGACCACTCAGTCCCCTCCTCAGCTGTGGTTTTACACAAGTGAAAAATCATGTGACTTCAGCTCACGTGTCTGTGGTTCATCCTGGTGCCTGGAAAGAACAAATTCCAGTGTCCTCAAACAGCTAATCATAACAAATCCATGAAGCCTGCACTATATGAAGGTCTCTGACTTGGTGCTCTAAACTAATATTTTATGTGCATTATTATTTTTTCCCAGCAGAAGCACTGTTTTCTTAGTCGGACCTTCTCTCTGCCTATACTTGTGTCTTGTGTAATACAGCAGGGACTTCAAACTGGGTCAGGGCCTCAAGGCCAACTGTCAAAATATCCAATTACAATCCGTAACTACCTATAGAAGAGAGTCAGAAAAGCAACTTGAGAATACAAGATGCCTGGCATGACTTAGGCACATGCAGTACTGCAAAATGAAGCTATGAGGCTACACATCTCCTTTGCAATTAATTTTAGTGGGGAAAGTCTAATTTCTACTTTGTCCTTTGACATTAGTGTATGTCCCACAAACTGCAATTGGAAGAGCAGTACAGAGCATATCTAACCTCTTCTGTTTTAATTTCCATAGCATATGAATAGCTGAGAGTTACAAAATGGGAAGGGGAAAGAATCGTGTGTCAGAGAAGATCATTTCCAAGGGCACAGTAAAGGGCAATGTAGCAAATCTGGCATAGCTTGAAAGCTGTATATGGAGGAGTCCCACATACAGCAAAGCAGAGAATTAGGGAAAGATGCAGTAAGAATGGCATTTAGCAAAAAAGCCATAACAGATCCATGCAAATGTTAATTTTCTGTGCACTGTTTTAAGCATCAGGCAAACAAGTGGGCCCATCCCTAGAGGAAGTGCTATCTTGCCAATTTACAATGACAATAGAAATTTGGTTCTGTTCTCAGAGGATACTTCAAAGCAGGAGCTGGATGGCTCACTGCACAAATTAACATGTATCTATTTGAAAGAATCATTTCACATTACATCAAATAAGCCACAGTTTGGGTTACCACTCAGGCTAGTTTATGACGGATTTTGTTTTTTTCCTTCTCAGCTATGCACTGTCATTTTGAAACGAAAAACGGAGGAAGAAACTTACAAAACTATATCCTGTGATTTAAAAACAAGACTTGCAACTACAGATTTCTCGGGCCCCTGCACCTTTTATAGTTTCTGAAACTGTAGCCCTGTAAGATAGAGACGGTTGCTTTGCCGCGTGTAGGTAGCAAGAAGAGAAATCTACTTGCAAGGATTATCCGTTCACATTTCTGTTTCCACGGGGAAACACAAATGGTACTATGTATAATGCTCACAGCCGCTGCACAAGGTTTTCCTTTTGCTTTTACTCAAACATGTCAATTCCTTCCCAACAGGAAAGCATCTCCAGCTCAACAAAGAACAAAACCTGGGCTCACGACTTTGTGCAAGACTGAACGTAACTGGTCCACTGACAATACATGAGGATTATATCATACACGAAGCAGCTGCAGTGCAGAGAGGATTAAGCATTAAAGATGCGTTTTTTTACACCTGTAGAAGACAAGAAAATCTTTAAATTTTGCTTGCTTAAGTACAGGACAAAAACACTTGACAAATTAGTTAATGGAGAGGTCAGCCTGAGGCTGTGAATGTGGAACTAATGTCTGTTCCATCAGAATATCAGGCATGGCAGAGAGTGACATTCATTCAGAACTTACATCCCTGCCTCTCACAGTTATAGGCATCAAATGTGTCACAGCGCTTTAACTCTGTGTGACCAGAACTAGACAATCACGATCTCATTACAGAGCCAGAGACTGCAGTCTCATGACCCTCTGTGTGACGTGAAATGAAACATACAGCAAATACCTTATACTAAGTGCTTAGTAAGAGGTCATCCACGCAAAGCAGCATGTCAGAGCACACCTAGAACTGTGCGAGTTATTCAAGTGTCCCATGGGACCACATAGTGCCATGGCCATTTGCGCTCATGTATCCTGCGTATTAAAGCATTACCATTTCAAATTTACACGCACTTTAAACTGATGTAAATGATTATACAGAGAAAAGGAGGGGACAGCTGTGATTCACCTACCTACAGTGTTACATCTAAGACTTAGAACTGCTGGCCATCTTCAGCATAGGCCTAGGTAAATTAATAGATGAACGCAGAAACAAGAGAACCCCCTCAAACTGCCTTCCAGTACTACATGTAGCTTTCAAAGTACTAAAAAAAAAAAAAAAAAATCAAAGAATGGGCAAAAGTACAGTCAGCAAGATGAGCAGCAGCACGCAGGTGAAATGGCACTTCCTCCTACTTCGTTGGCTGAAGTCAGAAACAAGAGATCCCACTGAGCTCTCAGGAACTCTCTCCACAAGAAAGAACGGCTAGATTGGAAAAAGATACTTTGGAAATGCTTTGGTGCTTAACGTGTTTCATAAAGCAACCCTTTGTAGAACTGATTTACAAGCATGAGCTTTAAAGCAATCACATAGACCAAGTTATAGATGGCTGTCAGTCCCTGGCAGGTCACAAAAAATACTTAAAACAGAAGCTAAAAAGATATTCCACATGGTCACATTTACCTACAATTTCTTCTTATCTGACTGCTATTCTCTCCCCATGAAGGGCTGTTTGCACTGAACAAAAGTGAGCATTCTGGGGTTTATCTGTGAAGGTGTCCTCTTCTGCAGAATACAATTCTCTAACTCAGAACTAAGAATTAAAATGTGTAAACCTTCCATGTGGACATCTTATGTAAAATAGCTTTGTGTTTCAATGGGCTTTAGTTTGAACTTTTCCCCTTTCATTTTCCCTTAGCAATTCCAAGGCTACATTTTGGTCAAGTTTCAAGACACATGATATGAATGTGCAATACTGTTGAGTGAAGTCTAAAAAACCCTGCTTGTTGATATTGAACAAGTGAGAGCTTTTTTCTCCCCATGATTAACAAGTAATGTGAGATGAATTCCAGCAGTCATAAGCTAAAGTGTTAGAAATACAAGGAGAAAACTCAAGGAAACAAGGGGTCACAGTTTCTCAGTTTGCGCCTTATTGATGGAACTAGTAGATTTTCTCACAGCTACGCAAACGTCGCCACAGAACAAAAGTAATTGCAGCTCAACAGTGATGTTATTAGGATGCCTTATTTTGCAAAGTTTCAAGTTGTAATCTTAGCATATTACAATGGCTCAGCTGATGGTTCCCCTGCAAGTGTCACAGTGCAGTTGTAACACTGACAGCACTGTAGGACATGTGTGCCTAAGAGCTTTAAAATACCTAGCTTAATACGAACTATAGCATAGCTGTAGTCCAAGAGAGTTCAGGATGAACTAAACCCCTTTTCTGGGCAGGATTTGTGGATTACAAGTTTCCTCTGTGCTGCAACTGTTGTACCTGAGTTAACCCACTTGTATCTGGTTCAAGTGTGCCTATACCACACTGTACTGTAGTGCAAGCGCACATCCAATAAAACACTATGGGTCATGTGCCTTGTCTGTCTGTCTCAGTTTGTGCCTGTGGTTACAGGGACTCCTAGACTCGCTGCTGTTTGGGGGTCTAAATGGGCTAAGTTCAGATCTACTTAGATACAACAAGGGTTGGGTAATTTGAGCAGCTAGAAAAAGAGCAAAAAGTGAACGCCTTGGTAACACCCCCATGTTAATGCTGATGCCACTTACAGCCACCGTTCTCCTCTATCTCATACATCATAGCTCTGTGAACAAACAGGATCCCTTTCAAAGAAGAAATTGGAGACATAGCTGACAGAACTGTGACAAAAGATGAAAGCAAGCAAAAAAAAAAAAAAAAAAAAAAACTTAAAAAAACCTCATGATTCAGACTTCAAACACAAACCTTAAGGAGGTTTACTTCAAGTGCGTGCACCAAAGGCAAGTCACATTTGCTCAGAAGGGCTGATGAAACACAACACTTTTACCTGAGATTGGCTGTGCAGGGTTGGGCTGGTGTTGACGTTCAATCACAAGTGAAACAACAGCTGACTACTGAAGAAAAACATTTTTAAAAAAAACCAAAACCCACACCAAAACCCCAAACAAACTGTGTGAAGTATTAACCCTAGGAACTGCACCCTCAGTCCCATCTACGTAGCTAAGCCTGACTTCTGTAAAGCAGAACCCAAGTGACTTAGCTCTTCCCATTTAAGGATTAGGAAAAGATCAGGGACTTTAGCCATATCACCCTGTCAAAAAACTTATGCAAAATAATGATCCAAGCAATGTGTACCAGATGGGATTCACAAATTTTCTTTCCTTTCCCAGGTAACCAATAGCTAGGAAGACCAGGATCATAGGAATAACAACTCTATTCTTTTAATTGTACTTTCAGAGCAGTGTTTTATATTCTACTAAGTGTTCTGGAAAAAGTAAGCAAATTTTCAACACTGGCTATAAAAGAAATAGTGGGAGAATAGGCTTTGTCAGGCATAATTAAAAAGTATTAAAGCAGAAGAATTAGAAACAGTCAGGAAGAGAATCAAAGCAGACAGCTTCAAAAGAAGAAGTGTCTATAAGGCAGGATTGGATCTGTTTCTCCAATCATCACTTCAAAATCATACATGACTGTTGAGTGAGGTCTGGGGGAATTGCTTGTTGATATTAAGCAAAGGAAGACTTCTGCCATCAATATCTGTTAAAACCAAATGCTAGTTTAACTTAGAAACAGTTTTTGACATACGTCCCTTCTGGTGCAGAACAGAGATTCCAGGCAACACATGAAGACCAGCTTGGTAATTTTTACCTTTTTATATCTGTACAGACAAATTTTACTCTATTCTCTTTTACTTTTACAAAGCCAGGACAGTTAATTGGGAAATAACCCTGCTGCAGCACAGCTTCTTCACATTTCTTCCTTCAGCCTCCTCTGTGGGTCAGGTATCCATACACTTACTCTTCAAAGCACTCTTGCCTAACCTTCCCTAGAAGTGCACAAGACAAGGAAGGAGATGCTGGCAGAATTCAGGATGCCACGGGGTGCCAAGTGACACCATTTGAGTTGTTCTGATTAGGAAAGGCAAACAACATCTGTGCCATGTAAGGTTCAAGGTACGTTTTGGGGACACCTCACCACTTTGCCTCCATCAATATAAGATGCACCTAAATTCTGAACTGGGGTTAGCTCCTCAAGTAGATGGAGTAGATCAAGTCAGTTCTTGGAAGAAGGCAAGCACAAGGAGTGTCCTGAGATGAAAACCTCCTGCAATCAATACTGCATAGTGTTTTCTGAAAGTTACTGCTCTACTGCATATTTTCGGATGCTGGCAAAACAGCTAGAGTGAAAACAGCATTCATACATCAGGTGCAGGGATCTGAGGTTGGAAAGGAAAATCTCTCTTTGGCACAGTGACAGGAAGAACAGCTGATGGGCAGAGTGATTGAGAGGCGCCATGCCAGCTCCAGAAGGTTGGAGACCAGAATGGACAAGGCAAGCTGGGTCCCTGAGATGCCATTTGGCGCTATCCCATCTGATCCTCTGCATAACCTCAGGGAGAAGAGGAAACTGGCTGGAATGAAGACAGGAATATCTGACACCATTTTGGAAGGACTATATCTGCCAGAGACCTGGGAAAACAAAGTATTCTTCAGAATAAAAAACCCAAACCAAACATCTCTATCTCTGAAAGAATATCTGACCAAATTAAGAATTCAAGAGTTTTACTCTCTTCACTTTGGAGGAAGCAGAAACACTGGAAATATGGGGTCTCCATGCACTGACCTCATTTTTCTTTCCTGTGTCCATGCAGAAAGCCAGTTTCTTCCATTTCATATTTGGCACTGGACTAATTACAGAGCAGGAACAGCTACAGAAAGCAACCTAGTAAAAGAGCTAGAAAAGAATTACTTAGAACGTAAGGCCACATTTGGCCCTATGACAATCATTTATCATTACTCTGAAGAGAAAGTAATAGCGTAAAAAGCTTTTAAGTTAGGGACAATATTACTGAGAAAATCGTGCAAAAGACTAAAACAAAATCAGCGCAAACATCTGATAAAACAGTCAGCTTCAGTATGCGGTGAGAAAAGCAGTACCTGACATGCATGTATGTCCGCAGGACTACATACATAACATGCAAACAGATTAACGCTATACAAAGTAGTTCCCATTAACCTGCAATATGATTATGACAGAAGCTGAATTTATTCTTCACACCAATGGAACACAAAATGACCAAACATGAAGAAGTCAAAGTCAGGCAATGTTGAGGTGTTTCCTTAAATAACTTTTAAAGAGTTTTTCTCTGGTTTAGTGGTTTTCTCTGGTTTTACAGTCTGCTGAATACCAATCATACAACTATTTCTTGTACAGTAAAGCCAAGAGACCTTTACCCTTCAAGCTCACTTACTAACAGAACTGTCTCTACTCATGGGTGAACCAAAATGCCATCATGTTGATTCAGGAGGCTTCTTAATCTACTCAGGAATAGAGGAAGCAAAAGTAAGAATTTTGAGTGTCCAATCAACTTTGCAGAAGTGACTCATGTTCCGAATTCATTCAAAGACTTAAAAATTCTACAATTCCCTAAATAAGAGCTAGCTTTCTTTCTTTCTTTCTTTCTTTCTTTCTTTCTTTCTTTCTTTCTTTCTTTCTTTCTTTCTTTCTTTCTTTCTTTCTTTCTGTTTTTTTTGGGGGGAGGAAAGGGAGCAAGGATGCTTATCAGCATGTTAAAGCTCTCTGTATAACTTTTAAAACAGGAAGGTTAAAAATAAAAACCATAATCTTTACTTAGAAATACTACAAAGGATACAAAAACCATCCACGTAAAGGTAGTTCAGGATGACCACAGCCACACTTTTTGTCCATAAAGAGATTTAAAAGGACCACAGCACACTTAACATTCGCTTTGTAAAATACTTGTATGTTGATATATAGACATGTATTCTACAGAAAACATGTATTCTACATATTACTGTGGATCTTGCATAGACAGAGGTAGATGGAGCAGCCAGCACCTTGGCTCTGGCTGGATAAAGTCTCTGGTATATCTACTCACATGTTAAGTATATAAACAAGCACACAGCCACCCTTCACAGAGGAACGTAACTCATTTCATACTCAAGTGACCAACAGGCACTTTCAGAGCAGGGTTCGTCATATCCAAGGCAAATATCTGAAGTCAAAAAAATCCATTTACCACACTTTTACCCATCTCTTCCTCTCCATTGCTTACTGATGCCTGACTGGTTCAGACAGAGTTTAAAGTTAAAGCAGACAGACCTTGCTCCAGTCCAGCCCAACCTGCTTTACAAACTTCTTGTCAGAAAACATTGAGCCTTCTGAAAAATCAAATACTTCACAGACAAAAAAAATCAGACACCCACTGAGATTTTAATTGCTCCCCAAACCTTTAAACAATTTTGAACATACTGATGTAAATTTTATCTTCCAAAATGTCTTCTATGCACAGACAACTCAAAATGTTGTGCAGTTAACAAAACCTTCTACAGCAAGATGATGAGTTCTGCATTAGGTGCCACTTCAGTAAGCACCATGCTCTATCTTCACAGTTTTACTGCATCTTTGCTATCTAGTTCATCCAAAGATACATGAAAGGCACTGAATAAGTTTATTCAGCTCCCTGATGGATTAAGTTTGTTACCAACTTCTGCATGAGAATGCCTATTATTACATAGGAAAACCTTCACACTTGAGTAATTTCTTAGAAAATACAAATTATTTTTATTTCTAAGTAGTAGCTATTGTTTAGAACACTTTAAATCACTGTGTTGAAATATGGCTCAAATAATTTTGGTTGCTCTGACTTTCAACACATTCTCTCTTAGCCAGTGTGTCTTGCTGAAAGGTTATTCATGGAACCCTTTACTTTCCAGCATAAAAGATTACCCTTTCCAGAAATGTCTTAGAAGATGCTTCTAATGAATTGGTGTACAGTTCCCACACCACTTTTTTCTTCTTTTTTTTTTTTTTAAATTAGGTGTTGTGGGGTTTTTTTTGTTTTGGGGAGGGGGGCGGAGGGGGGTGGTATTTTCTTTAGAAATGCTCCCAAAGCTCTTACAGGCAGAAATACTTCTTGCTCTCTCTGCAAGAGACGTTTTTTGGACGCTTTTGCTACTGTGAAATTTTTGGTCTCTCAGGGGACAATTAAACAATGTATTCACTGTATTCACCCCAAAGCATAATTCTATTTTTGAAGATTTCATTTGACTAATATGATACTGACCACAACTTTCCATCTGCAAGGCAATGTAAGTCAAGTTCAGCTTCATGTCAGCGTGCACTGGCTTGACCCAAGCCCCAGGAGGTGCAAAAATTACTTAAGCTGGCAATGTGATTAGGTAACCAGGCTGACTACAGGGATGGATTCAAAGCTGCTTCTCCAACTGGTATTCAGGAAAGGTCTTAAAAGGATTTAAGAAGTGAAGGCAAGCCTCGATGGGAATGGAAAGGGGACCAATTGCTTATCCTTGAAACGAGGAAAGAAGCCATGAGAAAAACAAGTTTGACTGCAGTTGAAAGCAAAACCCTGTGTCATGACTAATTCCTTCATTTCCAGCTATTGGGCTCCGTTACTCAGGCTTTGCTCCTTTTAGCCATGTGACTCAACTTTCTCATTACAGAGGAAGAATCACCCTGCACAAAGCAAAAATATAATCCTGAGCTCTGCAGGGATCTGGTCAGACCTTCCCTCTGACCAATGGCAGAAACCATCACAAGAAGTGGCCGACAGCAGGGGACTAAACCTCTGAGTGCTGCCTGCAGCACTGACTAAAGGCTACTCATTGACTCCACTCTTTCTACATTTTCCCACCTCATTTTGACCACTTTCACTATTCTATATTGTTATGTCTTTAGGCCAGGGGTCATCTTTCACCCCTTTCTCTACTACATGGTCTGACCTTGCCTTGAGCCCATGGATGTTGTGTAATGAAAATAAATACTGGAAAAACTCTAAATAATCTCTGGTTTATTTACTCATCCATGGGATTAAATTCACACTGCTTTGTACATTTGCAATTTAAGAAAAAAAGTGAATAAAAACTCTGCAGTGAAGGTATTATTGGGTCCCGCAATCTTCTTTCCTCTGTGTGTTTAGAATATACTTGAAAAATGAACATTCAAATTTGCCATAAAACATCATGCACTTTCTTAACTGTCCTGTCTCACATGGTGACTGATGTGAAATAAACCCAGACCACTTTATTCAGTCACAAAAAAAAAAACTCAAGGAAGGGAATTATGAAGGTAAAGGCCTGCTGTTCAGAGTGATTCCATAGAAAAATGCTCCTCAGTGCTTTCATTTCGACCAGCAATATTTGTCTTTCCCAGGGAAATTTTTTAAAGTTTACAGCAGTAATTCATATAAAATCCTTAAATTAATGGCCATACGGGAAAGAGAAAAGAAAAGAATACATAGTGAAAGTAGAACTTAGTTAAGTAAGTTCAGTACAGAGAAGTAATGCTAAAAGCCATTTCAGGGATCCTGAACGCATATGAGCTCTGTTGAGACAAAAAGCCTAAGAGTCAGTGTTGATTTCAGCATCTGTGCTGTAGAGACCCTGAGGATTAAGTTAAACACTGCATTCCAGAGTCAGGAAAACAGCAGCATTCTGTGAGCGTGACATTTCTGCCTCCATGGAGGGCTACAACTCAGAGGGCTTTAAAAGGCAACTCAGTCCCTCTTTTCCTGGAGCAAAGATAATCTACAAACCTAGATAACTTTTAATTCATTTTGGCACTTATTTCTTATCTTCCATTTTCTGCGTCCAGCACCTTTCCTCCCACAAAGAGATCTCTTTTGTGCCCTTTCTATGCTGTCCTCATGCACACAGCATTTATGCAGACCTCTGCATGAAAACAGCATTAGCTGCAAGGATATCAGTGCAACGGAGAATTTGCTCTGTACCTGCACACCAGTAGTGTCTCTTTTGATCTTCCTCTGCCTATAAAGGGTTTTAGGGGATTGCAGGTGGTTTAGTTTCTGTGCAGGAGGCTCAGAGCTGCACCGTGTAACTATAGCGACAACTACTGTAAAAGCTCTCGATTTTTATTGACATGCCTCACATCACCTCACTGGAAAAATTCAGACAAATGGAGAAACAGAAAATTTAACATCCTAAAGGCCAAAGGAAAATACTGTGGTGATCTGTACTTTCATGGATTGCTAAAATACTTCCCTAGGGTAATTTGCTTCTTTTACTGTATAGGGGTAACATTAAAATAGCATTTTAAAATTCACAGTTTAAACAGTAATTTAAGCTTCCACAATGCCAAAACAGAAGATACATGTACAATCAGCTCAGAAAACACTGTAGCACATTGCTCTATTTGACAAAGATTCATCACTGGGAAACTGACGCTACATAAATGAAGAATAAGGTACACACATTTTTCATAGAGAGTAACAAACATTTGCATAAGGATATACTGAATTATTCATCTCTTACAGACAAGACAAAAGATGCATGTTTCTAAAGGATATTTCTCTATCCAAATGATACAATTTTAAAAAGGCTTTTCCAGTGTTCACAGTGGCTGAGAACTGCGTGAAAACGATATTGAGATGCTCTGTCCCAGTCTTAGAGTTCTAGGACTTGATAGACAAGTTTGACATTCCAAATCCAATAAAACAGTTTCAAGCTCACCGAAAAATATGAATATGCTGCAGTCTGAAACGGCTTGAAAATGCCACCTCTAAATGTGCTTCCAAGGCCATGATCCACAGTGCTGGAAAATTGATCCTTGCTAATGGCCACCATTTATAGCCTTAACCTTTACTACATTGCTTCAATTCTCTCCAACAGCTCAAACAATATGAATCAAAAACATTTCCAAAGGTTTTAGCAATTACCACCAAACTCAGAACTATACCTGCAAAAACCTTGACCTTATTGACAAAGTGGATTTGCATGGTCACAGGAATTGCCAGTTTTGCAGTCAAGGAATCAGATCAAAATACCCCTGTTGCCAGTTACTTCTCATTTTCAGCCCTGCTGCCATAATTTATTTCTCTAAGACGACACAATAATCACAATCACCTTTTTTTATTCTAATCATCATCCAAAATAAAAACATATAATAGCAGGGTTTAGGGAAAACTACTGAGCTGTTAACATAGCTCTTCTGAATCTAATACTCCTGCAGTACACAATGCAACCTAAGCTGCCTGGAAAGGATGAAAATGATGTGTTGCTATGGAAACAGGAAGGCACATGTTCAGGTTGCTCATCCCTTAAGAGCTGCCCCACCAATATGTACAAAGTCTGCTACTAAAATTCTAATCAATGATTAGAATAAAATGAATTTCACATCCTGTTGGACACCAGAATCTTGGTTCAGACACTGTCAAGCTCTTCTAATGTTCCTTGCATCCAAATATGCCCTAGAACATTAAGGATGAATTTATGCACAAACAGAATGTCAACATGCACTTTTCTAGTTCAGCTACTTAAAATTATTATTTCACACTGCAATGGATACCAGCTTCCCAATTTAAAATCTTATGCAAGTAGGAATGTGTTTTTTCATTTATTAATTGATATGCCATACCTTCCCTTCAAAAAAACCATACCAACTCAACAAATCAACTCTTCAGGTATTACTGGCTTAAGACCATCAGCCAGGGATATGCCCACTGAGAATGTGACAATTAGCCCAGCAGTGGTGTTATCACTCACCAGATCCCCTACACAACTGCTGTTTCCTAGAACTTATAGTTACCATCTTAACATGACAAACCTGCAGACAGATCTTTCAAAACACTGGGGCTTACGAAATAAAAACGCATTTCCAGACACCAAAGAGAAAACAAGCCAAGTTATTTGCTGGCAAAACTCCACTCGATTCACTATTCTCATAGCAGTGAATCTGGCTCCAACATACAGCCATTAGTTATCTGCATAGTTAACTGTGTCAGTACACATATTTGTTATAACATTGGGAAATCAATAAGCAAGACTTGGTTGATGCTATTACTCACCTATTACCTCATTCTCTACTAATAACTAAGTAGAATGCTAAGAGTACCTGAGAATGGTCATAAATGGTTAACAAGCTTTGGATTTTGGATCACAAAACAGTAAAGCAAAGCTGAAAAGACAAGAAATCCATATTATGAACAAACAGGTACACTCTTTTATAATGCAATTGTGGTTTAACTCGGCAGACAGTGAAACATCACACAGCCATTCCCTCACTGCTCCACATTGGGATGGGAGTGGTGCCAGACAAAGGTCAAACTCCTGGGCTGAGATAAAGACAGTTCAATAGGATAGAAAAGGAAGGGAAAATAATAAAAATTATAAAGGAATAAACAAAAACAAGTGATGTACAATGCAATTGCCCCCTACCCACCAACTGATACCCAGCCAGTCCCTGAGCAGCAGCAGCCTCCCTGCAAAGTTTTTTGTTCAGGACGATGCCAGGTGGTCGGGAATATCCTTTTGGCCAGTTTGAGTCAGCTGTCCTGGCTGTGTTCCCTCCTAGCTCCTTGTGCCCTGCCCCAGCCTACACACAACAACTAAATCATCAGTGTGTTATCAATATTCTTCTCATCCAAAATCCACAACACAGCGCTGTACCAACGACTAGGAAGAAAAGTGACTATTCCAGCTGACACCAGGACAGCAGTCATACATTATAATGATAAAATTTCAATTAATTTCCATTAATGTATAGGATATTTCTCTGTTTCAGTATTCCTGGCAGAAGGACTTCAGTGGTCCATTCAGACAGGAGGGAAACCAACTCCCAGATCTACCAACCATGAATCTTTACTGCATTGAGATCTTGAACCAAAATATTGAAAGTGACAGTGTCAGAAGGGATATAAGTGAAAACAGGAACAATATGTCCTCTAAAGAGGACATACTTACCTGGTTTCAGCTTCAGAGGTAGAGTGGGGGTGATTTTCCACACTATGCTCCCAGAACACACCAGCACTTTCAAGAATATGTCAGCCTCTCTATCCACTGTTAGATTTAGGATTGAAGTTTTCTAGAAAAACCTTGACACTAATCTCCTGATCAACTGTACCAAGATTTTTAAGGTGTCAGTTATTTTTAAATTAAACTTGAAATACACTGATTTCCTCCAACAACACTCCCATTTCCTTTTCCTGGCTTTGTAATTAATACGAAGACATAATAATTGCAGGCACAACCCTCCCCCAAACCAGGATCCCACTGTGTAGGCATTACACAGCAGCTGTATGTTTTTCTTCCCCTAAGGTATCCACTGTGATATTTTAAAAGATTTATTTGCTAACAGCTAAACAGATGATATTTGCTCACATTACAAAACTCCTGTCATACAACACTAGCATTATTTAACCCCCTTCTCTTAGGAGACATACCAGGGACAGCAGGTCAGGACAGTCACACACTGCCTGGAAAGGCTCACAAAAAGTACGTGCATACTATTCCTTTTCCAACCACACGAAAATAACCTGAAAACAATCACTATCCAGTTTTATCAGCAGGATAATTTACAATCAAATCTCTCAGTATTCTGCTAAATAAAGATTCCCTTCAGCAATAAAAACCCAGGATCTCAGCAATACAGTTTCCCTTGGCTCAGAAGGTCAATAGGACAGCGTTTCATTCCTGTTCCTTTTTAAGGGCTTGGCTACTGCCTGGGCATCTGCACTGGCTACCAAACTATTTCCAAATATCCTTCCATCCAGACATCTCTCTCATGAGCATCAGTCACAGCAAGGAATCACAAAATAAATGCCCCAGGTGCAACAGTACTAGCTCTGGCTTTCAGCAGAAAACTCTGAAGACAAACTGCTTATGGAAAACAAGGAATGACAATAGTGACATTTGGAGTACAGTGCCCCAGCCTATCCTCCTTAGGAAGGCTTCCTTTTAGTCATGATACTTTAGCTAATTCATGACTTTGACTGCCTAAAAGCCAGCATGTGGCTATATTAGTCTCTTTTTTTCCACATCTGCACTTTAAACTCAACTTTTTGTTCAGAAATTTCATGGATCCCAGGCAAAAAACCAGCCTCAGCACATGGAATAATTCAGTCGTGACCTCTGGAGATCACCTGCCCTGCACTTGAGTGCTTACCACTACACTGCTCCTATGCCCTGACATTTCTGAACTGCTGTGTTACACTTTTCACCAGGCATGGTATTCAGAGAGACCAATGGATGCAACTGGTACTCTGAGACAGCTTAACAAGTTTGCTCATCTCAACCGAATTTCCCATTTTTCCCAAACTTGAAGGATCTTGTTTTACCTCCACTAGCACTTCTCTCCATACAACAATCTTTCTTTCCTATGAAACTCAATGTGACTCTGCAAAAAATCCTATGCACTAGCCAGCTCCCAAACTTTATAATTTTCAGAAAGGGTTGGGTTTTCAGCTTTCTTTTTTAATTTACAAAGCACATATGAAGATAATTTCTGGAGATGGAGTAAAATGCACCACGTGAATGAGGCAGCTTGGCCTTCTCATTGGACACTGAAGGGTTGCTATGATTCAGACATTATGTTTTAATATTTAAATTTCCACAAGCTGGAGATATGCTGACATAAGAACAAACGTCAGAAGGCTGATCTATTCTGAGATCCATCTCAGAAGAAGGTCGACAACATACTTTGAAATCAGGTTCTGTTTCTGTCTATTGAAAGTTGACAGATTTCAGTCACTTGAGTAAGAACTGGTTGCCAAAGAGGAATCCAACAGTACAATGCTGCTTTCAAATCATCATGAGGAGACACTATACTGTCATTTCCTTTGTCCTTAGTGGAAGATGTAAAAAATAGTAAATTGGTTTATTTATATTCATTGGGCCTCTTGGTCCACATTTTTATTTTCAAAATACTCTTTTCACACAGATTCACACTTCTTTACTGCTTGAATTTTGCAATAGTGCCATATCACTTAACTCCACTCAGGAAATTTACTCTGCAACGATTTTTTTCCCTTCTCTAAAATTGGGCAGACCTGTCAAACTGGGAGATTTGACAAGCTCTCTATAGCTCTGGGCATCAGAACCACAAGGTCGTCACAATGTGTTGGTTCGGGGGTGGTTATTTTTCCTTTCTTTCTTAGTGAAAGAGACCTTTATGCTGATTCCAGTCTTAAATTCTGCATCCTGAACAGTGTGACGACTGGGGAAAACAAGATCTACAGTGTCAGCCACTTACATGTGTTCTCACATA
Organism: Grallaria varia; assembly: GCA_013396735.1. Taxonomy (NCBI): domain Eukaryota; kingdom Metazoa; phylum Chordata; class Aves; order Passeriformes; family Formicariidae; genus Grallaria; species Grallaria varia. The sequence continues at coordinate 103,892 of VWZG01012351.1, read as the reverse complement.
GTCGCCATCTGTTTGGTAGTCCCAGAAGTCAGCAGCTTGTATCGCAAAAAGCACTGTCATATTAAACACCCTGCTGACACAGAGACCATGGAATGAGGGACCGAGCTTGCTGAGCCATCAGGTTATGGCCTCAGAATGTACTAGCAAAGAACCACTAAATGATAGCCCTTCAAAAGGTCTTTTCATTCTCTTCCTCTCCCTAACTTCATCACTGATGATGAAGCTGCTGCAGCTCACCTCGTATAAATTTGCTAAACATCTGCAGTTTTACAAACTTGCAACTCTACAAACATCTCTTATTGTATGTGTTTGCAAGAATGAGTTTATGTTGAGAGAAAGCAAAAAAAAAAAGTCGAAACAGAGGTTACAAAGGTTACAGTCCCTGTCTAAATAGGTCCTTTGCCCTTCATTCAGCACAGTGACTAATGCTTAAGTGAGTTAAAAAGGGACTAGGAAACCACTTTAAATGCCCAAAAGGATTGCCTTCTGGGCTGCTATGGAGGAACCATCCAAAACTCCACTGTATGGTGGGATGCAGTTTTCTTTCCCCCCGCTTAGCTGGCCCATGTACATGCATGTGGGGAAGGTCTGGTCTTGGCACCCTGTCCATTCCCCAGGGCTTAAACAACACAGGGAGTCCTTCCTGACCATATTGCTTAAGCTCTGATCCTAAGGGAAAAAAAATCCCTGATGCCCAACCTGACAGTACATGATCACAATATATGTAGTCCCGGAGAAGGACTTGGGACTGCCACTTCAGAACACAGTAACAAAAACTTCTGTCATCTCAAATCAAAGGAACAAGCTCAAAAGTGCTATCCTCCACACATACACAAAACACATATGTCTAGGTTTAAATCAAAAAATGGACATCTCGAACTGTTCTTGCTTGGTATAGCATCTTATTTCCCTTAAAAAAAACCCAAAAACCTACAAATTCTTCACATCTGCATCATTTGTGAGATTTTAGGCCTAATCTTTTTGTGTCAATTTGTTTCCCAGGAACAAGAGGTCCTGACAACCTCCACCTTCATGCTTGGGTTGATCTTGCCAGCAGAGATGATCAGGTAGCATTTACATTCCATAAACCACTTCAGCAGATAAGCAGATTTCTGTTTTTACAGAAATACACCAATTATTTTTATTCTATGTATACATACGCATTTTTTCTAAGGTTAGTTCTGGAACACTTAAATCTGCTCATAAATGTAAAATGAGAATTTTCTTAGGCATGCAGTTCCTTTTCTAGCAACTACTATTTGACAGCTGAACTGTGAAGTCTTACTCTTCCCTTCTCCCTTTCCCGTCTCGTAGAAAGAACCTTGTAGAGGACTCTGCTCGTGGAGGTATCACTGAATCTAACTGTTTCAGTAACAAGAACCTCATTTCCCAAAAAAAGCAGCCCAGCAACAGAAGTGTCGGCATGGAGACGTATGCAGAGATTCCTGGAAAAGCCTCCGAGATTTTTTGCCAACTTTTACATTTTGATCACTGAGCTCTCAGCTCCCAAGACAACCACAACAGCAGACACTTCACGTAGCCCCAGTCTATTGTGACTCAAAGGTCATATCAGAACAGTACCAATACTATTTCTCTTTCAGTAGTAACAAAAGAAACCCTGACAGGAATACCAGACACTGTCCTGCCCAGTGCTCCCAATACCCTGTTATTCAATACATTGAAATAACAATGTCAAAAACTGCTAATTAGTAATTGAGAATCCACTTTCAAGTTAATACAGCAAGAAAGCCTGTGCACTTCACACTGACACAAGGGCTGGGTTACCAGGGGGCACAGACCATGTGGAACCCACCACAGGAACAGTCTCGTGTTTCTCCAGAGAGGAGTCCTTTGACACAGGATCTGTCACTGCCTCAAGCACTGACCTGCCCTCCACGCATTGCTGCGTTCTCCTAACCAAGGTAAAGCCTGCCTTGTTCTTAGAACTGCTTTCTGGGCTACATGAAGAGCACAAAGAAACATAATCAGAGACTGTCAAACCCAAAGGAGATGAGACAACCCAAAGGTAGGCAGACAACCCTGGGCACTGCAGGATTAGGGGCAGAGCAGCATCACAATTACACCTCTCTGGTTTGGGACAGACACAAACAGGACTGGCTATGAGCAAGAGGAAGATTAACAATGTAGTATCAGCTCAAAGCAGCAGCAGGAGATGAGCAGGCTTCCTTCACACTGCAGGGGATCGGAGATAATTCAGAAAACTGAGATTCAATTTAATAAAGTAAATTAAAGGGAAACCAAGAGAAAAATTTGGGTCAATCTGGTGTGCACATGGTGTTCTCATTGATGAGCAAGTAGAAAACAAGATTTTTACATTTCAGAGGTCTCCAGAAATGAGCAGCACCCAGAAGCTCAGCAGATGGCCTTGAAAAAAATGGCCTGTTCACTTCAGAGCCCCACTGGGAGCTGAGCCCTTTCAAAATAACTGGAACAGCCCCTAGATATCAAGCAACTACTACCAAAGGAGGTGAATTTACTTTCACAGCATTTCCTCTGGTTCATTCCAAGTTTTCCCTGCTCATTTGTGTATTTTCAGTTAAAACACCATTCTTATTTCCCTAACTGGTCTGGCAATTAGCAGCAGGGGAGGAACAGAGTAGAAACAAAAGCACTCAGTAACACAGCCTCAGAAATGCATCCAACCCTGCAGCTCCAGGGCTCTGCCACAGCAGCACGGAGCAAGCCTGCTGCCTCCCGTGATGCTCCAAGGACAGCGGGGCACATCGGGCTGTGCATTTGTATTCCCTGCCACTGCCTCGGCCGGGCCTTTCTCCTCGTTCCCCCAAGCACAGACATCATCTCATCACTGGAGAGATGACCTGTGAGCAAACTGCATTGCAGCCTGCACTGCCTGGGCACTGCGCCCAAGGTGAGGGAAACAACACATAATAAACCTACCCAAACAACAGACATGGACAGCTCTTGACATGCCTGGCTGTCAAGACACACATTCTGTCTGCTGCACTAAGGACTCACCAGCAGATGTATAATGTTGCTGCAATCTCCAGAAACACCCTTTGTCTCTGCTGTATGTGCAGAACCAGAGTCCAGGCTAATTTACTTTAAAAAACACGTAATGATGTATTGGTAGCAAAATATTTTCTTGAGCCTACTGCAAATCTGGTCTCTTCCACGACCACAAATACAGAAAGGAAAGCATCTGTGAGAGAGAAGATAAGGCTTTGCTAACAGTCTGATTTTCATTTGGAGGTGAAGGGAGCCCTCGTTGAGGAAAAAGGCAGAGATAAAAATCAGAGATGGTGAAGGCGCATTCATAAAGGGCAAGAGAGAAAGGGGGGGGAGGAAATCAATCACAAGTACAGACAAGATCAAACAGCAGCATACCAGGAACAGCCGTATTTCCTTGGGAAAAAAAGCTGCAGGATGAAGAGGCAGCACAGCACCATGCTGCGAGGAGTGCTGCTCTCCACACCCACTGCATAGGAGAGTTGTTCTTTCTCCATAGCAACAAGATACTTAAAAGGCAATCTGGAGACTGAAGACCAGCTCAAAAACAAAACACAACATGTATCGATTTATTATCTCTATTTTAAGCCTCAGCTGGGAAGTACACAGGATAGCATTTGTTTAGCCTGGGGAAGCATCTTCATGGAAAGCTCTCTCCTCCCATTATACCTCCTTGTCCCAGAAGCAACCCTCCGTGTGAAGCAAACTGTGGCACTTACACATGTCCCCTGCTCTAAGGTAATGCCAAATACCTTAGGCACAAACACAGCCCAAGGTGCTCAGAGCTGAAGCCCATCCACTGCTGCCTTTTGCAGAGACTGCAGGGAGGCACTGATACCTCCAAGCTCTTCTCACAGGACTCTGGGAGAGGGAGNCTTTTTCCTGCAGAAAAAAACCCACAAAAAATAACAATAGCAGTAATCTTAATAATAGACAAACAAAACTTGGTCTTTAGTTGTTATCAGCTCGAGTCACTGTTTGCAAGAGCACAGGATGTGCTCATATCCTGTCCTTGAAGTCTGCCTATACCTGCTTGGAAACAGCTCTGCTCAGGTACCTGAATGACTTCAATAAAGCCATTATGCTGACTGCACTGGCAGAGCTCTGGTAACATTATGGACCTCATCTCCTCCTCAAGGCACCAATGGAGCCTGCACAGCACATTCCAGAACGCATCAGGATTATTTAAGAGGCTCATCAAGTTCTGGGTGAATGGACCGTAGTGAAAAAGCTGCAGAGCAGTTACGGGTTTAGTCCTGGCCTTCGTTTAGCTTGGCTGCTGGGATTAGCTTCCTCTGCTCTTTCCCTGCAAAGAACAAGCATGCAGCATCCTCAGAGTTATCTAGAACAAACACAGATCAACACAACACAGAGCAGTGCCATCTGTACTCAGGTCCAGGTGTTTTACAAACAGCTGGACAGACAGGGGTTGTGCAAACAAGGCCACCCTGGTGCAGTCAGTGTCCCTCGGGGTACGATGGCATTGCGGGCTGCTGAGGACAGGGCAGTGCAGAGAGGTAAAGTGTTTACACAGCACCTAAGCAGGGAGACACTTGTCTGGTGGAAAAACACGAACATAGTGAGGGTTTGGAAACAAAAGCTAAAACTCCCAACTGGCATTGAATACTGTGGAACTGGTGGGAACTGGGTGTGAGGTGGCAAACACAGTAAAGGCAGAAAGCTGTTGATTATGTACGAGGATAATAAATATATGGTCCAGTGCACCAATTTTGTTTGTTCTAAAGTTCCCTTTACTGCAAAATGTTACTTTGTTTGAATGACCATTAAGGAGGAAAGAAAAGCCTAGGTTAAGATTATCTAAAGACATAGTTCCAGCATCTGCCATGAAAGCCATCATTTGAATTTCACATTAGTATTAAACATAGTTCTAGTTTAAATTCACTCATGAGTCATAAGTTTAAAAAAAAAAAAGAAAGTACTGTACTCAGCAACTTTGCCTTGGCTCAGCACTATTATCTTACAGACTTCATCTGTACATCTGCTAAATCAAGAACTCCAGAAAAAAATCCAATCCACATACACTAAACATCCATCTGTCTAACCACTTCTTCCATGGCTAAAGTATTTGAGTGAATATTTTGAATGTAAAACCCAGAACATTTCAATTGGCCAATCCTTAACCATCGTATTTATTACGGGTATTGGTTTTTCATTTCCTTCTGCAACATCTTATTCAAGAATAAAATATTATTTTTTAAGCCACTGATTCAATTTAGTATTACTTTTGAAGAAAAAATACTTTATCTTACTATAAAATATTTCTAAAAGAGCTTCATGGAAAGGATAAGAGTAATATTCATCTGCATAGATTATGAAGTAGAAAGAAAAGCATGAATCAGCTTGTCCTCATAAAAATGCACTTGCTAACCAAAGTCTGTACCCTATACAATTAGTTACAAGTACGGAAATATTTCTTTTAATAAGTGGTTTCAAAGGTTGCCAGGACCAAATCTCTGCAGAATGCATACAAAGTTATTCTGACTTTTTTCTGCGTAGGTTACCTTACTGAACTCAACATGGAGCAGCGTTTTAGGAGCTTAGGGAGCAACACAGCTAAAATATATGGCACTTTTTTTTCTTCCTGACAACCAAAGTGGAAAATAACAATATTTATGAGTCTTCAGCTCAGACCTTACAGGAGCTCCAGAAAAGCACAGTTTCCCATGCAGCCAAGTTTTACCCCAGCTATGGAAAATTCTCTTGCGTCAGAGAGGAGATGCTCACCCTGGCCCACATTCCTGTGTTCTAAAGCACTCTCCTACACCCAAACAGGCATGAAGATAACATTTAACCCCTCAAATCTACTTCAAAATGCAGAGAGCAGCAGGCAACCCTGGAGAGCTGCCCTGGCAGGGTCTGCCAGCAGGCAGAAGTTCCTGTGCATGGCTAGTTCCACACCTGCTACACCCACGGTGTTACAGCTGCCAGGGGACAAGGATATCCATGGCAGGGCACTCTCCTTGCCAGCTCTGGGTGCTCCTGGGCGAAAGCACTGCATCCACAAGGAACCCCATGGCACAGCTCATTACACATCAAAGTCCTGGTCAAAACTTGGAGCAAATTCTTAATAAAGGGAGTCTGTAAGACTCTTCAGAGTGCTCGCCTCTGCCTTGTGAGGTTTCAGCCTCAGCCAAGTCCACATCTCTCCCACCAGTGCTCCAGGTTGGTGGTCACACTGTGCCCAGACATGGCGTTTGGCAGTGTGCCCTCTCAAGGCTGATGTCACCCCCACACGGGTATCCAGCACAGAACAAAAAAATCACAAGGCACAGGCTGTAAATCACAAGGGCTTAGTTGTTCCATCTAAGGAAGTTAATTATCCTGATGATGTTATCTTAATTAAATGGTAGCTAATCTAAGTTTATATTTAAGCCTGAAATGTGAATATATTTTAAAAACTCTTGATGATAGCAAATCTGAAGAGACAGAGGAAGGAAAGGAAAAATACCAGAGAAAGAAGGGTTGGTTGAATCTGACAAGCAGCAATATTTTCTAAATACAGGCAATTATAGCTTAGGTGTTTCCTCATTTAGGGCTGTGTAGGTGAATCAGATTTCCAAGGGGGAAATGGGAGGGTCTCCAAACAAAATCTCAAAGCAGACAAACAAAATACAAAAGGTAAAATTGATGGTACAAGATAAAAACCCAACTTGTCAAGTCAGAGGTTAGCAGGGAATCTTTGAAAAGTCCCGCTGTGTGCATAGTTATTTACACTTTTCTGGCTCACTGAAAACAGTGGTTGTCCCATATAAAATTTACAGCAAACTAGCAAGGTGCCAGGTGTACAAGCCAGCAGCTGCTTGAGAGAGTTAATGGGCAATGATATCCTTTCCAAAGAAGAAAGAAAAAAACCAAATGGCTAGGCATTTAAGAAATTATTTCTTGTTTCTTCAAGGGCAAGGGAAATATAGCATGGCTAGCACAGAGGAAAACTGAAAACCAGGAATTACAGCTCTAACTGAATAGAGAGGACTCTACTAAATGTTGATGCCAACATCTCACTATCTGAACAGTCAGAGACACCAGATGTCCTAGTCCTGCAACTTCACCCCAACCTGCCAACAGCTGGGATCCTCTCTGGGATTCTGGAGCACAAGCCTGAAGTTTGAGGACTTCCACAAAAAAAAAGGAGAAAAAAAAAAAAAAAAGAGGGAAAAAACCCCCTTCAAAACACTCAAAACAAAACAAAAGAAACCACACAGGAAGAAAAGGCACTGACAGTGTTTGGGCATCTCTTTTGTCATTCTATATTTCATACTTTTGAAGCCCTGGTATGGGGCAATACCCACCCTTGCCTACCCATCAGACAGCACCTGGAACACGGGCTCTGCCCTGTGACCCTCATGCTGCACAGCAGTAACAAGATGTGTGTGGGAGCACACCTTTCCCTGCCTTGCAGTGGAAGCCCGGGCCACATTCCTAAATCCCACCCCTAAGCAGCACTGCTCTGGATAGATCACACAATCAAGGCTGGCTGAAAAAGTAACATAATCTGCTCATCTACTCTGAACCCTATACCATAACACACTCCCACTCCCAGGTCTCACACTGCCCTCTCAGCAGCCAACACGCAGGAGTGGGAAGGACTTCCATACTCCTCCATCACCATCCCCGTTTGTTTCCTGCCCAAGTTCCTAAAAATTGAGATATCTTTGTCCTTTACACCTGAAGGATTTAGCCAAAGCGAATACCATAAAATACTATTGTAAGGTGTGGGAAAACGCAAGCATAGTGCCCTTTTCCTGACAGGCTGATTTCTACTTTAACACCTACATTTTGCAACCCACATGCTGAACTTTGATTCCTCTCTTACAGGCAGGTGGGCTGTTCATGATCTCCTTTCTGTCCAAGTTGAGCTGGGAAGACCCCATACCCTCAAAGGCCCACCAGTAATCTGCACAGAGTTTTGTAAGGTCACAGCCTGCATCACACTAAATTGAATTCCAGCTTTCCAATCAGAGAAGCAAATGCACCTATAACCTTTGCAGGCAATTAAATCTACTGCCCTTGCTAACTTTGGTGATTTCTCCAATACTTGAATCTGAAGAATTCAGTAATTACTTCTGTTGGCCTTTGTTCTACCCTGAGCTTGAGACAGCGAGTTTCACTTTGAATGTGTGTCACAATCAGTTATCAAAAAAGAAGTCTCTTTTTAAAAGAGATTCAATAAAAACAATCATGCTCCTTCTTTTCCCTTTTGGCAGTACAGAAAAACCTTTACAAAACTAAGATCTGGCTTCTGTGACCTCCACACTCATTGATCCTTCTGTCAGTCTTGTTTGCTAGCTTCCTTATTCTCATTTCACACAGGTCTGACTTTGCTTTCTGATATTAAGGAATATAAGGAAAGTATTTCTTTAAATACAAAGATGATTTTCATGTGGAAAATTTGATCCTTGAATGTAGACAAAAAGTAATTCTGCAATACTCTGGAACATCTAATCTACTCACAGCTGCTACATACACACAGCACCATAATGAGGCCCACAGGCAGTGGGCAAGGTAATAAGGGACATATTTTTGCCTTGGTGTAAACTGTTTTGGATCTAAGCTACAAAAAGTTAGACTTCACACTGAAGTACCCAAAGAAGCGCACTTAACTTTCATACAAACCCTACAACAAAAGCTGGCAACTAAGGGTTTCCAAAAACAAGTATAATTCCAAAATGAAAACCAGAAAAGGGAGATTCAAATCATGAACGTTATCTCTTTATGGGCCATGTAAGATATGACCTTACTGTTAAATACACCAATTACATTAGTCCATGAAACTTAATGAAACAGTAAAGAAGAAATGCTATTTTCCTCTTGGTGTATCATGGCAGTAAGCAAGCCCTATTGGAAGTGGAATACATGCAATTTATAACACAGAAGGACAAACCCCTATCTTCACTAGTGTCTTTGAAAACAGAAATACCATAATTAAACACAGGACAGGGAACTAGAATCCAAATTCTTAATAAATAAATCCATCTCTATGAGGAAGTGTGATGGTTCAGTGGTCTATGTGCATGCAGACCTACTACTTGTGTTGATCCACACATGTGCATGAAAGACAGTACACAAATAAATGCCTCAGTTGTGTCCAGAATTAGGAGCAGCCAGGGTCGAGTGAGCACTTAAAAAGTAGTAAGGTATTCTTGGTGAGACTCATTTAAGAATTACAGCTTTATGACAGGCCCCATCTGCCCTCTGAAATCAAGTATCTTCATTGCTCAATACTAACTCTTTCAACCAAAAATTGAGGGATCCCCAGAACTGTTAGTCACTTCTGGGAACAACAACCTGATGAAAGAATAAAGCAAGCCAAATGCAGCCTGTAAATAGGGAGCTACTCGTAATGTTAGTGCTGTCATTATTTTGGGGTTTTGTTATTCTCATCCAGTCAAAGACATTATCTTCAATTAAAGAGGCATATTTGGTCTTGGAGATACAGCAACCTTCAGCCATCTTAGACAATGACTTGAGATCTAAAAAAAAGTGGAGGTTCCTCTAGGAGCTTGCACTGGGTTCTGGGACCATTAACTTGCTGTATGAACAGAATGGAAGCTGGCCAAGAAGGTGCAGTACAGCAACAGAGAAAAGGCAAGTCCCAAGCACATGGTGCTGATCAATATGCTGTGGTCACTAATGTCCCAAGAGGCTGTGCATAAGGGTAAGAAACACTGCTAAGTTTCAGAACAAGACTTGTTGGAAAATGAAGTGATACAGCTAAAATATTTAGGTTCACATAAAGAAAATCAATTACAAGACTGAGTGCAATTACCAAGCAGACACTCAGCGTTAATGCCCTGCAAACGTTAACTTGGGATATTTCATTATCACTGTTCTGTGCTGTATCTCAGACATTGAGTTTTTGTCAATTCAAAGACATGTTGCTTATTTCAGCTGACTTGAAGGCAATTCTCATCTCCCCTCCTTTCTCCTCCATACACTTGCAGGACAGAGTGAAAGGCAACACTGTGTTTAAACTTCATCATTCATTTTTAATTGCTGTGGGCAGTAACTACTCCATTTGATCATGCTGATCATATATTAGAGGGATCGGCTCCTGTTTTTGAGTAAGGTATTTGTTCTGACTCCTGAGTGGCACCTGTAGTGATCACAGAAACAACTCTGTTAGTACTAGCTGGCTGCTGCTGACTCACCTGCAGCACCCTGAACACGTCTTTACATGTCGACAGGATTCTTCATGAAAATTGCATGGGAACCTACAGCCTAGGCATTTGAAGGTGTGCTGCAGCTCCAGTTTAAAAACTAAAGAGAGGTCAGAACTTTAACTTACCACATTGGAAACACGACACAATAAAATTAATATCTGAAGTCCAAAATAAGCATAGAATGAGTGGGCTTCCACACTGAGGACACAGCATTGATTGGCCTACTTAAAGTTTGGAAACAAATTTCTTACAGGTTTTAAACCTGTCTGTAGAGATGCAGACACTCACACAACTGGTCACCAAGAGGAGACTGTTTAATAGTATAGTCTCATTTTTCATGGTATACTTTGTGCTTGGCACCCTACAATTTTAATCATTAAAAATCTAAGGTAATCTTAGGTAATAATATCAACTCCTCCTTTTCTTCCTCCCTTTGGTACTCCTATCACACTACATAAATTCCTGAGATGAAGCAAGCTCTGCCCTGAACTTTGGGAACACAAGATCAGAGCTGTCACCATTCTGGACTCACCACTGAGAACCACTGGCTGCAATCCAGCCCTCCCGGAGCAGTCAGCACGTGGCTTGTGTGTTCCTATCTGTCTGCAGAAGAGAGAGCTCCTTGGGTCTGCTGTTTTCCTGGAGAGAAGTCCAGTAACAGCAGCACAAAACTACCATAACACACGGCATGCTCAAGAACCTCAACACAGGAAAAGAAAGAGGAGTAGAAATAGGAGTTCTTTCCAATACATATCACTTAAAACATGAAGCAGGGAATTTGTTCGGGGTTTTTTTCTCAAGTTTAAAAAAAAAAAAAAAAAAGGCTACCAACTTATTTTGGAGTGCAAGAACACAGCTCATAGCAAAAACATCGATTTAAAGAAAAACAACAAACAAAATATGATAAATCTGACTTACCACCCACAAACACAAAGCAAACTGTCATTAAGTTACTCCTCTATGCACAGGAATTGAAGTCAAGCCCAATCTCTCTCTCCTTTTTTCACATAGGATTAGGTGGTAAGTTATCCATAAACAATCCAAAGGAACTCCAAAACTATTCCTTATATGACAGATATTTTTGAAGGATCCACTGATTTTGGCACTTGTGAAGAGAGTCTGTCCCATTTTTCCATACCATCTTTTTCCTTACAGTACCCTGACTTTGAGGGGGTGCAACTCATCTACTATCATAACAAACCTTGGAAGTCAAGGCATTATGCCAAGGCCTAAAACTTTACCAGTTTTCCTAGTATGATGATGATAAGAAAAAAAAAAGTCTCATTAGCAGTCCAAAATCACAGCCTCCAACTGAATAAATATTAAAAAACAAACTGACATCAAAACTTACTCAACAGGAGGCAACTGTATGCAGTGACGTGTTGCAGTGAAGAGGAGGAAATAACTAAACTTCTGCTATCCTTGGTGCTGACTCACCACATTCTGACTGCAGGATACAATATCCTTAAAGTTTCTAGAGATGCCCCTAATGCAGACAAGTGCCTCACTGCACAAATATGTTGCCTAGAACTGAAACAAAAATGTGTGTTCTTGAGTCCTTAAGCAGGTGGCTGATACCTACCCTTCAGGGGGTCAAGACAGCTATTAGGAGAAGAGTGGAAAATTATAGGTATTAAACAGGGTTTGTTGTTGCTATAAGGGCAAGTGAGATGATATCAAGACTGAGCTACAGATAACAACGGATCCGTCCAACTTTCTCATCTTCTGTCTCTCCTGGACTGAAAGCCATGTTCTCTTGCTAATATCCTTCTCCATCACCAGCAATCAAAGATTTCTCAGCAAATGAACAGCCAGAGACCTGGGTAACGGAGGCAGCAGCTGTGGAACAGGAGGGACATCTTCCCCCTTGCTGCCATGTTCCAGCATTGCTCCAAGCCAGAGGCATCACTTTGCAAGGAAGATCTCACCTCAGGTTATACAGAGAAAAGACAGCAGAATATTTGTCTATAATGAAGCCAAATGAGTACTAAAAACAACAACCAAAAAACACTCACATCCTAGACCTCAGGAATTTGAGCCGTCTTCATAGTATGTGCATGTATGTATCTGTGACTGTAGGTTATATGCACACACAGAGATACTTTCATAAACATACCTAAATACATTTATAATACATATAATACATTTAATACAGGCCAAATACATTCCCCAAAATAAGATTTTACATTTCCAGCCTTAATCTTCTCACCCAGAACAGACCAATTTTCATGATCTTGAAGGCCAGTTTCTAGGCTTATCTGCTGAAACTAACTTTCCATGATAAGTTTGTTTTCTGGGAGGACAATCCTGCTTTGCCTCAAACTCACCCTGATTAGCCCGATGCCAGTGAGAGTCATTCCTGTGTTTGCTCAAATTAGTACACCTCCTAAATTACAGAGTGAAGGTCACTTAACAGATCCGGGAGCGGAATGAGCTCTGGACAAAAATAGGATGGCACTGCCACTGTATTTATCAGGTTCAGATCAGTTTCGTCCTTAATGTCTTTGCTATATTTCTCTATCTAAGTACATGATCACCATGGTAAAGCTTATTTAATCTACCTGAAAAAAAAATTACAAATATTAAAAATCATCAGATGACTTTAGAAACGAAGCAATATACAAATCTCACCTTTTCCACTAGAGTTTATTACTCTGCATAATAAACTATCTGCAGACATATACACAGCAATAATCACATTTCACTAGGGAGCTCTCTCTGCAGTCAGTATCCACAGAGTGACTGACAGAGGCCCATTATCTCAATTTAGACAGCGGGTGTAAATGAAAGTTTGACATTACAGATATGTAACAGTCGGGTAAAAGTAGGGAAAAAATAAAACCACCTAAGAGGGATCACGAGAGATCATTAATTACAACTTGCTGGTATTGAATGGGACCAAGCCAGCTAGCAGGAAAAAACGTTTCCTACCCAGGCTCTGCTCATCACATTCCTATGTTTATAGGAGGGTAAGAGTCACCTCATTTACCTTCTTTCCTCACAAGACCTTTTTTTGTATTACAGTCAGAGATTATTCTCACAGAAAACACATGAAGTAATATTGGAAGTGTCAGAGCCCACAGGCAAGAACAGATTCGCTAAAATATCACAGTAGCCTTTTCTGCCACAAAGCCAACTTGGGGATTCACCCACCCCATCTGCTACACAACTACAGGATCAGGGGTCAGCATTAAGCCAAAACTGAGGGGGAGAGAAGGAATGACATAGTCCTCACTCTATAGTCTTTAACAGCTCTGCCTTCTACTTGCAGACACAAAACTTGAAGGTGTAGGCTAAGAAAGAAAAGGAAGAAGATGAGAATTTCCCTCCTCACTTTTAGAAGCAGACCTTCGAATGAAATTAATTCCTAATAGCTATGTCCAACACCACTGTTCTTATGTATCCTGAGCCCATACAGACACTGTTGCCCTCTGGCTAGAAAGGCCACTGAGGTTCTGCCTAGCTGCCTTCCAGGAGATGCACCATTCCCTGGAACATTATCCTTAGCTGCAGACAACAGTGGTATTATATGCTCCTTGAAGTGCTGGTTCTCCGTGCAGCTAAAAGCATAAAGATCCTTGAAAAGAGGAGTGTTTGCAGACCATACTGTTTGCAAGCTGTCCAGGAAATGAGTCTTTCCTATAAAAAAACTCAGTGTTCGAACTACAAACCAAGATGTTCAAGATCTCTCCTAAGTAATTTGAATTCTTACAAATGTTAACTATCCTTACCTCTCACTGACCTGCATATCCAGACCTCTCATTTTAGAAACATAGTTACAATGGTGTTTGAATGTAAAGTGTTTCAGAAACAAGTCTCTGCTTCATTCTTCATAATTTAATTAAAACAGATGCTTTCTAGTTCCATACTACTACTCTGGAAAACATAACATGGAACATGGCACAAATTGCAATAAGAAGAAATCTTCTGGTGTTCAAGCCAGACAAAACCTAAGGTATTACAGCCTAAGTGTATTTTGCTGCAGTTTGTGAAACCATAGTATGAAAAATATCTACATAAAAAGGGAGGGTTAAGACTCCCTAACATTTTCATGTATTTAATTTTGGACGATAAGAACATCCCTAGGAAAAGCTCATCCAGTAATGAAATATGAAATGAAAAATGACCACCCAGAAGTAAAAGTAGTCATACACAATTAATGAATTCATTCAGCCAGCCAATAAATCAAACAGCAAACCAGACTCTCTTAATCATGCATAGAAACACTTTTCAGTGCTTCTTATATTGTACTTTGCTCAAGGCCTACATTACCAATTGGTTGTTTCTTTAATTCTCAACCATTTACAATATAATGTTATTTTAACTTTAAGTGCCATCCAAGTACACTGTTTAAGAAGATATTTCTCTTTCTGGGTTTCTAACTCTCAATTAAATTACTATCAGAAGATTTACTTTATGGGTTTTTTAAGCCTGTGAGTATTCAGCAAGTTATTAGTGCATAGATAACTTTAACTTTCCAGCAAAGGTCCTAGCTCTTCACTTTTTGGGTCAAGTTTCGTACAAACAGACATGCAGAAAGTTATCACTGCCTGAAGCTTTCACACTTTCTTTCCATCAGGGACTCAAGGGACTTACTATTGGGTTACAGAGGATACCTTCATAAAGCTTTGTCAAAGACATATTGAAAATTTTCACTTAGTATTCAATTTTCTGTGCAACAATGGACTAAATTAAACAGTAACACTGGAAAAGCTCAAAGCAAGAAACTACTGAGCAAAGAAACAGCAACTTGACTAAAGCCTGAAAACCCAAGTCAAACTTCCTTTGCCTTTTGGTGGCATGAGTCTCTTTCCCCAAAGTTCATCCTACAATCTCCTGATAGTTCTCTCATCTTTGTGCAGTTTTCACAAAAGAGTTAGGAACATCCAGATAGTGCTTCTGTTGATCTCTGCAAAGGCATGTTTCAATGTGCTACATGTGCTCTCTGCAGAAACTCATCATCAAATTCATGTAAAAGAGGCAAAACCCAAGACTGTTCTCCTACTTAGACTGGATTCTTTGCAAGCTCTAAATGATGCTGCCACCCAAAACTGTAAAAATCTAAAGGGCCACCGAAGAACAAAGTCCTGGCACTTCTATCCTGCTCCTTCACACTGAAATCCCATTTATCGGTTTGCTTTTTTCCCTTTGGATACAACTTCCACACACGTGTGACCTAACCTAGCACTAACTGAGCACAAAGGACTGTGCTGATACTCCAGGCTTTTTCCAACAGCAGGGTCTCGACAGTGCCAATTTCTACTGCCAGCTTGGTAATGAAAGGTCACACAAATTCCTCTCTTCCAGACTTCCACTTTGTCAAGGAGGCCAGTGAGGACAGCCCCAACAAGGTGACTCATGATCAAAACCCTGCCTCCAATTACAATTATTGCAGCTATGATTCCGGAGTGAACTTATTAATTGAAGTCTCTGCACAGTAAGATCTTTAATTTTACATATATCCTTTCAAGTCACCTCCAAACCTGGGAATAAAACCAATTTTCCTCCTCCCAAATAGTTTTAACAATAGCCAAGATCTGCCCTGCATGCAGCAAAATGCACATGTACTCTCAGTTGTAATTGATACAGCTTTCTGAGCCAAATTTTAAAAAGGTAGTTTCCACCTGCATGCATAGACTGCTGCAATCAAGTCTTTAGTCCACACTTACCCAACATTTATCCGTACTGCCAGCACCTACAAACCCAAACAGGAACATGGACCGTACCACATTAGGACCTGTACAAATACTGGAAAATAAATGCATGCTCTCTGCCCCAGGAAGCCTGCAAATATGAACTCAGCTATAAAGGGGATATACACACACCTGAGCATAAAGTCATGTGCATCAGGTACACTCAGGGATATGTGAATTTGAGCACCATGTTAGCAAAACATGTCTAAATGCAAACACAGCGCACTGGTACTTCTTTCAAAATCTTGCTTGTGATATAACCAACATAGATTTTGGCCTGAAGATATACATAGATTCTGAAACAAAACAGGTAAGTCAACAGCCACCACAAAAAGTTAGCTACAGACAAGTTAATCCCCAGAAGATTAAATAGCAGCAGGGCAACTTCACAACCACTGGGCAAACCCCTGATACTTGTCACTTAAGATGAAACACAAAAATAGCTTCTCCCTTTTCCAATTCAAACTTCTCCTGGGAGGATGGTGACCAAGAGCTTGGAACGCTGTGCCTGGATGCTGCTAGCTCTATTTGGCCCTGCAGATCAGCAGGGCAGTAGGCAGGAGAGTAGGAAGACCCCAGTAAAGGACACAGCATTGCTTTTGCAAAAAAAAAAAAAAAAAAAAAAAAAAAAGCCCTAACATCCTCAATTCATCTGGCCCTGCACCAGAACAGTGGGAACTAAAAGTGATGAGACGGAAAAGGGCGGGGGCCGGGGAGAAGAGAAACATCCAACAGTGATTATTTTATTAAACATTTTAGATTAAGCAAGTCAGAAAGCTTGCTGTGCCAGAGGAATTTGCCCTATATATTTTGACCCCAGCAATGGCTGCACCTTTGCAAAACACCCTGCTCCCTACGTAGTGAGTAGAGACAGTGACCTGCCCTGAATCCAGGGGCTGGTGTTCTCCAAAATGCCTCAAGTATAAGCAAATTCACCTTCATCTGCTTTGCAGTTCACCACAGAATTTCTTAGCTCAGGCACAGCAAATAAACAAGTTATAAGGGTCCTCTGAGGACACTGTGACTTTGCTGGGAGGACACAGTCTGCTGCCCCTTGAAGCCACACAGTGCTGGTCACCTGTTTCTTACACAAGCTGCCTCCTTTAGGCAATACACCTAGGAGTGACATGCAACACCAGAAACACTCATTTGCAGGCATTGCTTTGCCTTGTGAAAAATCAGAGCCTAAAGGAAGAACAGAGATATATTTTGTACCTTCCAGCTAGCATATTAATTTTGCAGGTCCTGTCACGCTAGTAGCATCGCTCAGAATCCACTGGTTCTGCCACACAGTGGGACTGTGCTTCCTCCCTCTCCTGACAATTCATGCCCTGTGACCACACTATGATGGGGAGGATGAGGGCAGGGGCATCCCAGTATACACAGACAGTCCCTACACAAAAGAGTTGAAAAAGCAGCAAATACAGGAGAGGTAGTGGGTCAAAAATTATCAGTGGCTTGATCTAAAACTCAGAGATGGTTTTTATTCCTGACATTCCTGCTGCATTACTAGTGGTAACAGGCAGATCACATCCTCCTTCTGTGCCTCAGTTTCATCAAGGCTCAAATATGTTTGCATGCCAAGAAGAAAAAAAAGACTCTTGAAGTATGAACTGCGTTTGGACATACCTAGTGTGAAAATCATGGTGTTCCACCTCTGGATTACAACCACATGTTCAAGTAAACTTTGGAGCTACTTGTTCTGGGAAGCCTTTGAGCTGAAAGAGGCCTGGGATTTTCAGAACGATGGCAAAAGCTTTTTTGGCTGTAAGTACGTATAGAATACAGAAAGCTGGGATTTCCTTTAGATCAGCACACACCAAACCATATGTTTCCCTCTGTATCCCTCCAGGCCAAGGCCAATCCAGAAACTTCCCATGAAAACCTTACTTTAGAAAGATTAGACTAAAAGTTTAGAGATGATGAAGTTTAGAGATCTTTTCCCTTGAAGCTCTAATGGTGAACATGTATCATCATCTCCATTTTTCAAAAAGGGAAGAACATATGATGGAGGTTACTTGCCTCATGCCAACTAAAACACTAGTGACAGCAGCAGGACCAGGATCTGCTTTTCCTGTATATCAGCCGAATGGTTATCCAACTATTGATAAATAAAGATCCCCGTAATTCCACAGCACCACCCACACTGGAGCAAGGAGAGAGGGACATTGTGGGAGGAACAGCCCTGACAGCAGCCAGGGTAGGGAGCAGGAGGCGTGAGAGGAGCTTGGACCAATAGAGCAGGGATTCCCCTCCTGCCACCTGGGAAGGTGTGAGGGGGAGAGGGACCATTCAGACTCGCCACAGCCCCACTCTCCATCACCCTGCACCACCTCGGGGCAAAGGAGTTGGGAATGAGGGAGTAGAGTTGAGCCTGAGATAAAAATGGGTGGGAGGAGATCTAGTTTTTACCTTTGTTTCTCACCATCCAACTCTATTTTAACGGGCAATAAATTACAACAATTTTTCCTAAACCAAGTCTGTTCTGCCCATGATGGTAATTGGCAAAGCATGTCCTCATCTTTATCTCAACCCAAGAGATCTTCATCTTACTATCTCCTCCATCCTGCTGAGGAAGGGAAGCAGGGAGCAGCTGGGAGGGCAGCTGGTACCCAGCCTGGGTCAACCTGCCACAGCAGGTTAGCCTAGTTTGCAGGCAGGTATGCCAGGGTTAAAGAAAAGCACAAAAAACCCACCTCTGTCAAGGCAGTCCATTTTATATCAAGCACAAAAAGCCCACTGCATTGGCCACTTGTGTTTCCCATGTGCAGGGACTCAAGGCCAAGGAGACAATCTTAAATGTAAAGCTCTACTTATACCTGTCTATAAGGCAGAAAGAAGCTGGAGTTACTCATAATCTGAAGAGACATGGAGCATTGTCACAGAATCACTGGTGACTCTCCCAGCAGACCTTACACTGTCACACTGTCAGATACTGCAGTTCAGGTCTCCCTGCCAGGCTCACACCCCCACAATAAGCATAAAATAAATTCTGGAGCAAAGCACTGCAACACACTGCACACAAACAGACCAGCAATACCTACACTAAACACGATTTCACGGTACAGAAAGAAAGCCATCTTCCCAGCTTAGCATTTCAGTACAAAGTGGTCCATGATTCAGTCATGCTGAGAAAACACAAGGAAATAAATAAAAGCACGAGTTTTCAAAAATGAATTAAAATAAATTAGTTCCTAATGGATAGCAAGAGTTTCCCTCTAAAATTAAAACCCATATTAAATGCTAACAACAAAAGGATGGGTCCAGTTAACTTTTGAGTGCAAGTTTTCCACTTTAGGGAACAGAGCATAGCACACCAGACACCAGACAGACCAGTAATCTATAGGGTTGGTGAAGATGGGGAGGGTGAACTGCAGTATTCCAAACTCCGGAGAAACTGAGTATTTCTGGATTTCTCCCCTTGCATGCCTAATAAATGAGCTCCTGGCTCAGTGTACTCTGCTCACCTGAGCTGACTCACACATGTGCAGTGAACAGGCTGTGAACTGTCATGAAACTCCAGCTCCCACCATGAGTAGGGTGGACAAAAACCCCCACATGACTGTGTTTATATTCAATGATATTGTCAGCTTTCTTTTGCAAAACCAAGTTAACAAGAAAAAAAATCCTTGGCCTTTTCTGTAGAAAGGGAAGTGCAGAACAGTGTATACTTACTAAAAGATGTCCCTTAGAAGCACATTTCATTACACCAATTATGGAACATGATCAAAAGCCCCCTCAAGTTTCTTAGTGTTGCTGAGAACAGCTCCTCTGTATTGATCCCACTGGAAACCTTTTTTTTTTCCCCCATGGCTCTTTATTGATTATTTGAGATATGCAGTGCCTATTTGCAATACAGAAACTGACTCTCTGTAGAAGAATACAGATGTTGGAAATGTGATTTACTTAGTGATATATGACTCACAACTAGCTCCCAGTCTTCAAAAAATTAAGGGGGCTAAGGACAGTCTGAGTTTACAACTTTTATCCCAGTAATCAATGTTTAGTTTACTTTCCTTATAAATATGATATCAAAGTGATATTACCCAAGCACTTTTAAGCACTATAAAACCCCTGCTGGATGGTACTTCATCCTAGTCCTAACCAGACATGTTGGAAAATTAAACACATTTTCCTAGAAGCGGATATAAGATCAGAGAAACTTTAAGGGCATCTCTCCCCCACGCCATAGAACCATCTCTGTACTTCACAGCACAGCGTAGGGCAGGAATGGACAAATGAGCACCAGCACTGGCATGTACAGTCACAGAGCATTAAGCAGCCCCGGGGGAGTTATCTGCTTACTTCCAAAGCAAGGGAACTGGGCATCCCAATGCATCTCACCAGGGTTCATTAGGGCTCATTAACTCCTGGAGATGGCTTCAGCAACAGCCTGAGCATCCCACAATTGTGCTTGGTTACACAGTGTGACACACTGATACATATTCAGCTACAGCCAGGAGCGGAGATCACTTGCTTCCCACTAAGGATTCTTTCTCCAGGGTAAAAAAAAAAAAAAAAAAAAAAAAAGCTTTAGGGCCAAAGCTACTGTTTTCCTGCTGTTTATATGGCATGAACACATGGTGCTCCATGATTAGGGACTTTGCCACACTGCTAATTAACAACAGGACATTATAATGGCACAAACTGGCAAGAGGTGTTTTCCAAGTCAACTCTCAAATATAATTTCAAAGAAACCAAAGGCGTATGGAAATGTAAAGGTCAAGTAACATAATACTAAAATGAGACTTGGACTGCTCTGTGTCATACGAACTGGCTGAACAGATCCTTTTCAAGCTTCCCCCAAGAGCCCAGAGCCAAAAAGGAACAGAATAAAGCTATGCTTCACCTCTGCCATGCTGAGAAGAAGATGCTCCACTCATCTGCATTAATCACTGAGAAAGCAAACTGATAGCAGAAGCAAGCTGAAAAGGCATGGAACATCCAGTAGGGTGGAAAGAAAAAAGACCCTGCTCCCTAGTTGTTTTTGCCTTCCATAAATCCCTAAGTGGTTACTTATATTTTTTTTTACTAAAATAAAACTTAGCACTTTTGCTATGACCACTTCACAATACAAAAGTTCTGACACTAATCACATGACAGCACTGAGTTTCATTTCCCCCATCACAGAGCTTCGACACTGGAGAACAAAAACATGCCCCACAAGTGAATGGGAAGACTGTTCATTTATCAGTCTGCACTACCACATCCCCTGACCTATTTTATTACTAAAAATAGTCCCTCTTAGGTCACTGCTGCAAATTGAATTCTGCTGCTTCATTGCCCACTGCAATCTCACAGAACTGCATGCTGCCTACACACAAAACACTAAGTGGGTTAACTTATTCACTGCCAGGAATGCAGCCAGTCTTCTCATGAGGATAAAAGGAAACAATAAGTAATTTTGCCTAAAATAAGTGAAATGTTTCTTGCAAAGCAGCTTGAGTCCAAACCAAATTATTTATGTTACATCATGAATATAAACACCTGGCTTCCAATTTGCCCATATTTAAAATATGTTTTTCAGTATTATCCTTGCCGAATATGTTTTCAAAGGAATTTGATGTTACAAGTGATGCAACAGCAGTCCTAATGACCTCTACTGACATGACACCTAACAGGAACAACAGACAAGTCTTTCTTGTTAAGCCCCCTCACTAAGATAAGTCTAGAAGTAAGGACACAGGAGGGAATCAGTCAAAATGTTCCAAGTTTAAAAGATGCCACCTTCTTTCTAAAGGCCAGCACCCTGTATTTGTAATTCACAATTCAAAGCACCTCATGATTATCACACCATGAAGTGAGCTGGCAAATTTAGACCTAACAGACACAAGACTATTTGAAAGAGAGAGGAAGAGGAAGGCATGAATTCGACAGAGCAAGAACTTATTACAAAATCCTAAACAGGAGACTGAAACAGGTATTATTGACCACTTCATGCTTAATAGTGAACAGACATACAGAATATGATGCTATGTCCTTGCTACTTAATTTGCGCCAGACAGAATAAGACCAGCATAAGCATCTTTCCCTTGGCTATTACTGCAACTTCATTTCTTTACTTCAATAGCTTCTCAATCTTAAACAAACACCCCAAACTCAAAGAAAGATCAAAGACAACTGACTCCATGTCAGCTTTTTGCTTAAATCATTGCAAATTCTTTTGGGAATTTCTTAGCATGCTGCCGATGCACACAGAGCCAAACCATTCAAATGCTTCATGGCCTCATTAACCTAACTTCATTGTTACTTAGTTATGAAACTAAGTTTCTCACTTCCTGCTATTCTAAGAATAACATCTGCCAAATCTGGGCTCTCTTGACAGAGGGAAAATCCAATGTCTTCAGGGGACAGAACACTCTCAGCTCTGCCTGAGTTTCAGCCAGTGTCATTTACTGAGACGCTGGAGGCACTGCAGGTCACAACTTGGGTGAAAAATCAATGGCCTTCCCAGCTGATAAAGATGAGCCCAAGCATATCACTACAAGGGGAACCACATAGTCTCTTATCAAGGATATATGAAACGTACTCACAGAAGGAAGAGGGACCTGGCCTTGCCAGCCAAGGCGCAATTTCCCAATCATTGAAAAGTCACAGAACATACACTGCAAAGCAGCCCGAGTCTGCGTTTCTCACCAGCCTGAGCTCCAGATTTGCAATACCTTGCTAGGGCTTGACTAGAGATAGGGAAAAAAAAATTAAAAAGAAAATACTACTTTCTTATTTTAGCCAATAGGTCATGGTAAAGTTGGTCTGTTGATATGTATTTTTCAAAGGTATATTACCATCTTCAGTATTATCAAATCATAGGGCACAAGCAACACACAAGAGATGCCTGGCATATGTGGAGAGCTGTTCTAAACTGAACATGTTATTTTCTGTAAGGTCTGTTTGCCACTCAAATGCAAGAGAAATGTGTATTAAGGTCCTTACATAACAAAGACCTGGAGTCCTCTACTTTTTATCAGAATAAGCAGGTTTCACAGTCTTAGACTGCATAACTGATGAGTCCTCTCAATGGGATGTCCTTTTAGACCTTAGTTTCTCCGAGATGTTACAGCATTAACTGCCTTTTTATCTCTTAGGAGATCAAGAGTTATGTAGGAACACTTTTAATGCAGTCACTGCACTTCAAAGACACATTACTTCATTCTCTTTTTGAACCCCTCCAGTAATTCTTCCGCTTAATAACACCTTCCTGTATTAAAAATCCTGTTTATACATGTATCTGTATATTGATTCTCAGAGACATGATGAAAATAATCCAAGGTCATACAACAGATTATTCAATAGGTCAGGTAACTAGCAGGAATGCCGGCTAAGTTAGTATTAGCAAGATAATTAACAAGAGTACTGAAGAAATAATACTCAATACAAGTGAAAATAAACTACTTGCACCACTTCTCTACAGTCACTGCATATGAAACCAAGAGATTACTTGCATAAATATTTAACTGCCTAATTAAGACTATGGTCACAAGCGTGAAAGTAGTTGAACCCTCTTGACTATAGTTAATATCACACTTTAAAAGTCAAAATTCAGTCTAAGTTTGCAAACCAACTTGCCAAAACTAAAACCACAATGATATTTATGAAGCTCTAAAACATTCCAAGACCTAGATAAACTGTTCTTTATGCATCACTAAGATATAGTCTATGCAGCTTTCCAAGTGCCTGGATCCACTAAGGTGGAGTGAGAACATACATGCACTATTGCTACTGAATTTTTTGGGGAAAGAGTAGGAAATATGTAATATATTTGGGGCTAAATGTCAAAGACAAAATGAGATTAAACAAGATTTTTGAAAATACATTTTAGTCCCAAACCACAGAATTTACCAGTTGAAACTTAAACCAGTTCACCATTTAGGTTTGGTTCTGCATGTCACTATCTTCTCACTGTGGGGAGCTACAAAATCAAGTCTCTTGTGTTTCAGCATCTAAGAAAATTTAGGACTGTTCCCAACCATCTATTAAGGCCACGCCACTCAGCAGTAGTAATTAAATGCACTGCCATATCTTAACTCCTATCATAGTAAACTATAAATTACAGAAATAATGGCACACAGACAGAAGAGGCACTTTGAGGGCTGAACCGGGTTAGGTGAAGTGACATGTCAGTAAGTCTGTATGTAATTTTAACACTCACACCCCACAGTGCCTTCCATGGCCGGTCACTTTTGCAAGTGGTGGGCACCTAACTTCACCCCCCGAATGCCCACGTCAAACCAGGTACAGGTCACTGCAGAACTCATGTATTCTGCAGTTTGATTTTCAACTCTGACTTGTGAAGACTGTTTTGAAACAGTGGTCAAGGCTGTGAAGAACAGAAGTTGGTTCTCATGGCCAAAAAGTCACACTACCTTCTCTTCCAGGACAGAAAAATCTTCAAGGCTGAGGACCCCTGGAACTTGTACTGCTCAGAACACACAGGACAGTGCACGAGGCTGTCAGCTCATATACACACTTGGTGAAAAAAAGAATTAGCTGTGATCTCACACAGTATTTTGAACATCTGCAAACAAATGCTAACTCAGCAGGATACCTCCTTCTGCTCTCACTGTTTTGCATCATGCTCGCTCTCTCTTTTTCCAGAAGTGCTACTCCAGTGAAGAGAGCCCTTGGACACCCTCACATTTCCTAACACCTATGAAAACACTTGTAAAGTAGCCATGTGATATAGGTGCCAATTCATCAGTTGCAAATCCGCCTCATTTGCCTTGGCCTCCAGCAGCTGCAAAATTAAAAATAGCTGTCATAGGCAAACCACAACTGAAGATGAGAACGTTCATTTATTTCAGGCTGATAATGGCATCACTGTTGACATGTTTGGGCTCTGAAAGGAGCACTAATGAGGAAATGGACAAAATTATTAAGGCAGAACAAGGAACATTCTAAAATAGAAATGGGAAAATTACCCTCCTTTTCAACTTGCATGGAAAATTTGACTAGCCATGACAAAATTATATGCTTATTTGGCTCTTTAGGATGAATTTCTTGTTAACTACAAGCATAGCAATCATTTAAAGTAGTTTTTTTCAGCTTTAAAATTGATTCTCACTCTGACCAAATGAGACTATTTATTTCATCAGGTATCAAAATCATATGCCATCATTGCCTCCTCATGACTTGAGAAAGACATGGTCAATAAGGAATGAAATAGTATTACTGTAAATTTTTCTGTCCAGCTTTTGGCCACTTCCTACAAACCCCAACATTAACAGAATGCTTTCAGTTCCCAGAAAAGGAGCCTTCTGCAAGAATGAGAAATTACATTTCACCAAGTGTAGCAGCAGTATTACCCATGTACAGTGTGTATTTTTGCTGTTATGTTGTCTACAGAACTACTGAAACAATTTTCATTTTGTGAGTGAAATGCAGGGTGGGGAGAGTGCACAAAGACTGCTGTGGAATCCACTTGCTTCATTCACAAAAACAGCAGCAGTTGCTACATGAAGTGTTGCAAGGGAGCTATTTGGGAAGGAGGTGTTCTTTTCATTAGGTGAATCCCTCTGCAGTACTCACCTATTGTCAGATTTTTTCTATTACTAATCAGCCGTGAAGTCAGACCTTGGGTAACCCAAGGTCAGTCCTGCCTCTTGGGGCTGCAAGCCAGGTTCCTTAAATTCTCAGTGTGGTATAGAGCCATCAGTGCAACTGAAATTTCCAAATAATTTCTGAGCTCCAGCTTTCCACTGCTGTGCCACAGGGAACAGATACCTCTGAAAGGACCGGGTTCACTGAAAGGCTACCTGACATGCAGGAGCAGGAAAACTGCCAACTCTCAATTATCTGCGTCCAACCATGAAAGGCATCTCTGGAGGCCTTCGGATAAACATACTTTTAAAATATACAGAATTAAATGCTCCTAAACAGAAAAGCATCAGGCATATTTTAAGCTGATCTGCACACTCACAGATACGTTTAATGATCTTATGAGGCATTACACTGTGGCAGTGGCCATTGACAATGTAATCCCTTCAAATGGGATCCCTGCCTGGTCTGTAAAGAGCCCAGGCACAGATACAGCTACAGATTGTGGAGGGGAAATTCTCCCATTGCTCTGCAGCCAGCCATGGTAACCCACAGGGCTGCATCAGGGAGCCCATGCCCTCTGTGCAGGGACCAAGCCCAGTGCAAGATTTGCACTCGGGCTCAATTTAAACTGAAACTATAAATATAAACCCTAAATATGAAACTACACTGCTTTTTTGGACATTGCTACATCCCAGGATAACCCAGAACTGGCTCTTGGACTGCAGCATAACATAGATGATTAAACAAAAATCTTGCCACTGAATCGGGTTTTTTCAGTCACTTCTGAGAGGATGTTCTTTTCAGTCTCATCATCGTACCTAAATTGCATTTGGAGAGCAGATATACTTCTAGAACAGCTCAGAATTAAGCTACTATACATTCAGAGTTCAAGGAGAACCTTCATTTAAGACGAGAAGTCCTTTAAGACATGAGACTTTTGGTCTAGTCTCTGTCACTCCTTTGTTAATTACATTTGGTCATTGCTGTCCCAGAAACAAGAACCTGTGTAAGAATTAATTTTAAGAGCTTTATGGAGAATAACCAAGATTAGCATATGCTGCCTAAGTACTCATATAAATGTTTCTCACTCTCAGCATTATAAAATGAAAGCTAGCAGCCTGGCTATGTCACTTCAGCTATTTGCCTTGAATCAGACAAAGACACACAAAGTCTCTGTCTCTTGGAAATTACATATCCCACTTCTCTACCCAGAAGAAAATGCTGTGTTTTCAACTATCACACCTACACAAAGTTTTTACATGTTTAGACACAAAGCCAATATATTTCCCTCTTCTTGGTCATTCTTTATGATGCCTGTTTCAATCTCCTGTGATCAAGATAGAAGGCTGAGCAAATTTGGCAGGAGCACTCTCACAGGAGGAACGTCTTGCTTGTTTATCAGAAAAATGAAGCACTTCCTTTGCTTTTTACAAACCCGTTTGCCCCTTCTCCTTTGTTGCAGCTGTTCTGAACCAATTCAGTGATGAAGACAGAGGATTTGCGGATTCTGGAGGCTGGAGCCTTTTACTTATTTACAGACCACTGCTCCCTTTGTGCACTGCAGCTTGCGATACTCTGAAGGCACAGTCACTGCTCTGAATTATTACAGACTCCATTCTTTTCCCAATGAGCATTGACTTGCACAAGGTAGAGTTGTTCCAGTTTGATTAACAGATTAACATGAAGAACAGCAGCACCAATGCATGACACGGAAGCTGAGACTACCCTGAAGATGACTTTGGTTTTATCAAAACAACACCACAGCTAAATATTGTATGCAAAGTGCCAGTCTGTGATGAAAGAGAAACCACAAATCCTCAGCAAGTGATGCTGAGCTTTCAGAAGGCATCTCATGTTAAAATAAAACTGAAGCAGTTTGGGGGAAATGCACATAAGGACACTGAAAAGAAGACACCAAATTCACATGAGTCAGACTAGATGAGTTTTAAAGGAATGCCTGATCACAACAACCCTCACAAAAATATTAGAGAAATTAATTGCTTAGCATTCAGATCAAAGGCTCAGCTGTACATTTAGTGAAATTATTAAATGGGCCATCTTATACCCTCTGTAAAAGCATTTATCAGAACCTCAGATTGTTCCTTGTGCCCTGCAGAGAAATCTGTTCCCCCTCTGTTCAGAAGTGATCCATCTTGCTGCAACTCATCTGTCACTGAATGGTTTTGTAAAAACAGCAGTATCAACTTCCCTGTCACTTCTGTGTCACTCTGACTGTCCAAAATACATAGAATAATGCACCTGAAATTTTCAGCAGTGAATGACAGTGACAAAACTTGGAAGACTGTCAAATTCAGCGAACACTGAAGACTTTCTGGTGAGCAGGGTGGGTAAGTACTGAGGAGATTACAGAGCATAGGAAAGTTGATGTTATTTAGCAGTTGCCTTGGAACATCACATCAAGAAAGGCCTTGAGAATCTCTCTTTGAGCATCCCTCAGATTATTCTGAAAAACACAACAGGGATTAAGACATCTAAAAGCTATTTTATCCCCTCCTTAAAATGAGGGATTCTACACATTGGTAGAATCTCACCAGATGCAGAAATACTTAGAAATATTTTCTATTAGATTCTAGACTAGCAGCCTTGCCTTTTATGGAAAGGCAAATTAACATTATTCTTAATTTAAGTATTACTATTTTAAATTATTGTAATATAAAGAGAAAAAAGCCTATGTTAATGCACTGTAGTCCTAGAACATGAACGAGAGACAAACAACATCTAAAAGTTACTCCTGTATGATTGTTTTCACATCTTTGAGTCATATCAATGTGTATGTAAATGGTCCATAAATCTGCCTCAATACATCACATACATCTGTAGAACAATCCAGTTTCTTCCTCTAAGGATTAAAGTACTAAATGCCTGTGTCTGCCTGGTTCTGACATTAGAATTTACAACTATGTAGTGAAGAGGCTGCAATCTGTATGGAAAGTAAGAAGCAATTGAGGAGTACTGCCATATCATGCCATCCGGCATCACCAGAATATGAACATGAAAACAGTAAAAATTGGAAAATGGAATACCAAAAGACAGCGATCAGTCTGATAATGACTATAATGACCCTGATCATCATCCACCGTGATGCTTTACAACCTCAGGAAGCTGGGTCCCCAGAGACGTGTGTACAGAAAAATGAATAAACTTAAAATAACTCTAAGTATCTTGGCTGAAATCACCCAAATTCCACATGTCACATATCTCATTGACCATGAAAGAATATACCAGAAACATTCCAGAGCACTAATTTCCAGAGAAACTTACTTGTCACAGTTCCATGGGGGCTTTCTGGATATTGTTCTTGCTAGGGATAGCCTAACTGCTGAACTCCAGCTCTTCTGAGCCATGGAACAGCNAAAAAAAAAAAAAAGCCAAGACAGATCACTGCACCATGTAATCCAAACTTAACTTTCCCACTGCATACTAACATATCACATGGTTTTCCACTGTTTGTCAGCGATTTCCTTCAGCATAGTTTCCCTATATTTGGAGATAAAGTATGTACCTGTCAGATCTGCCTCAAGACGAGGGGGGGGGAACTATAATTAGATGGAAGCAACTTCTCCTCAGCATTTGCTTGCTTAAATTAATGGAACCAAAATATTTTTTTTAACTTCTGCATCTAGAAATGCCTTTCATTTTTGCATGTCATGTACAGAATACATTTATTCACCAAGTTACAGCTTCGCAGTACTGCAGCATCATTAACATTTTACTGTCTTGGCCAGACATTTAACAGCTTAAAACATGATCCAAACCTGACTTCAAGCTTCATTCTTCTAGCCAACACTAAGGTAGCATAGCAGAGTATTTTACAGTGCTATACAACAGACTGGATCTCATCTCATCATGGGATAAAATACTTGCTTTATGCCTTGAGTTTTTTTGTGGAGCCAGTACATGAGAAAACAAGTCATCCCACTGGATAAAGGAGAGAAATGGGACTTCAGACAAGTTGCATCTACACATTTCTCACCTATATAGTCCCTTTCATATCTATCGTACACTTCTGAAAGGAGATCGCAGAATTCTGACTTATAAATTCTGCTTAGGTTTTAGGGTTAGGAGAAACACATATCCTAAGACTTTACACTGGACAGTAGGATAAGCTTTCACTCAGGATTTAGAAAATCCTGTTAACAGAGGAAATGAAAACCATCAAATTCGTGGCCACATGAACCCCAACAAATACGTGATGAGGGTAAGTTGCAGTGCCCAAAGCAGCAGGGAGTGGTGAATCAAGCAGGACCTCACGATTTTAGTTCCCTTGGGCATTCAGCTCTCTCAGTTGTGGAGTCTGCAGGCTCAGCACCTCCAGCCAACAAAGCCCTGTTGATTTCTGCTGCCCTTGCCCCAAAGAGCCAACTGAATTCCAGCTATAAAGAAAGCACAGGCACATCTACCTTCATTATTTTGTAGGTTACTACACAGCCATACTTTGGTATATCAAGCCAAACTATCAAAACCAGTCCTGATGTTCTCTAATCCTGAAGGTTGCTGGGCAGAGATCACCAGCTGTGAACATTATCCTTCCTAAGGGTGAAAATCAGCACATTGGTTTCTAATCAAGACAATTACCAGGTTTGAGCTCCAGCCCTGGGGACTTAAATGAACGCACATGTTTATTGTTCTTAGGCTTTAACTGCTCACATTGAATTTGCGAGTCAGCATCAGGCAGAAGCAGCCACAAGACCTTTGCAGACGGAAACAATTCTCAAAGTTAGAAAGCAATTGCTTCACAAAGCAGAAGAAAGCTAATAACTGGAAACATAGAGGAATACACAGTCTCTGAAGTGAGGTATTTCGAAATGAGGTACATTCTGTTCTTCAGAAGACTTACAGAGCATCCATTACAATTATGATACTTCACTGGTAGCTACCCTAATTACCTGGAGAGGAAAAAAACCACCAACCCCACTCTAGTTCGATTACTGACATTTAATTTGCTTGCTGGGGAATCTCTTGGCTTAATAGGTATTTATGCTATTTTCCTTGCACAGAACACGTTGCCATGGAGCACTGACTGGGCACTAGTAAGTGATTCTGCCCTTGTGAACTGCACAGTCTTCACCGGAGGGACTGTATCTTACTATGTGTCAGCCTTAACCAGGTACACAGGGCAAAACTAGAGCAGTGATTGTATTTGTTTTGATTTTAGTGAATGGTATCATCCAGAAGCTGCTCTTAAAAGTCTTCCCCATTTTTCACTGGCACTTTGCTTTGACAGAATGGAGTTTCCTTTCCTTAGAGTGAGAAGGTGGCAGATGGGAGAAGGAGGAGGATCCAAGCAGACAGAGAAGTATTGCACAAGACACATGCTGAACTTGTCAACAGAACAAGATTTCTTTACTACAGTGCTTAAAAAAATTAAAGTGGCTGCTGCTTTATTCAATAAATCTACAAGAGCTATACAATAGCATTCAGGCTTTTTTATTTTAGGGTATCCAGAATCTACCTAGGAAAATCTTGCCTTGCAGTTAATTTGATCAACAGTGTAGCAGTGAGACTGAAGGAATCAGAGTGACATCTGAGTGACAGCAAACCATCATACTACTCTTGCTATAAATGGCAGGCAACACAAGGTTTGGACGTAAGCAGAATACATTGGCAAGATGAGTCTCAGGGCCAAAAAAAACAACAAAACAAAACAAAAGACCCAAAACCAAAAACACACCAGCTTAAAAATAGGGTGAGTGGTCTTAGAACAGCAAGCATATCAAATCCTGATACTTTGAACATTTTTTTCTCTTTTGGGCCTACAGAAAAAAAATCATGAGAGCATCATGGTTATGACCGGCCAGACGCTCCCAAAAAAAAAAAAAAAAAAGCAGCATAGACTAACAACCCTGGCCCTGTTTCCAATCTGGCACAGGGAGACTTGCAGCTGCCTTCTTCCTGCATGGCATGGCATTTCTCTGTGAGAGAGGAATAGAACTGCACTACTGGGACTAAAGGACAACTTCAGGTTAAATAAACATATCTAAAAGTTGTCCGTAGTATGAAACCTTTCATTACCCACCAAGAGGTCCCGTAGCAGAGGAGACTAAAGGCATGTTCAGTGACCACAAATCAGATGGTGAGAGGCCTGTCCAACAACTCGTGGTAAAGCATAAAGACTAGTGAAACTTCTTCCCTTCTCTGTACAGAAATAACAAAGTACTTACTTTGCTTGTCTAAGCAAACATCTGCTTCTAAGAAAAGGCCAGAATCTCCCATCCAAAGGGTTTGCATCACAGAGACCCAGTGAGTGCTACACATTTGTCATACATAACACATTATCCTGCATGTTCAATGAGAAGCACACATTAACATGATGAACTCACATGCAACTGGTACTTCTGAAATAATCCCATTTGGGGGCCTCGGTTATAGAGCTTTCCTTGAAGTAAAGGTCACAGACTTGATCCACTATATTATACTAGCAGAAAACAGTAATGAACTGTTCCTATCAAAACTAGGATCGAATTTATTTTGCAGGAATTGCAAGTAAGCATTTATTGAAGCAGTATCACAAAAAAATACACACATTGGCAGATGTAACAGCTCCCAAGTTTCTGTTAATACAACAAAATTCAGCAGGCTACACTGGAAAACAGTCCCTACCCCTTGGGCATATGTACATCTTCCACCACTGACACATCACACAAAGTGTCCCATGTGCTCATTTAGAAGCACAACATGTTGCAGGGCTTTAAGAGATACACATTTAGTCTCATTCAATTTTAAAAGACCTTGAAATGTTCAGAACTCATAAAAAAATACAAGAGAAAACACACAAGAGGAAACAGTTTGGGGGAAAAAATAGGAAGTTTGAAAGCCAAAGCAAACATACCTTTCAAGCCAAGTGAGCTCCCTACTCAGAATTATATGGATTAGTGTAGCTTGTCATCCGCCCATTTTCTGAGATGTCTCAATTCAGCAAGATAGCAGCTGGTGTCACTCAAAAATCAGAAGAGGGAAGCCAACCTCCAGTTTAATATCTTAGACATTATAGCAAATCTGCTTACTTGTTCAGTCTCTTGGCAACTCAGATTTGTCACCAAGGTCATGACAGATTAAATATTTTTAAAAGTTAATATCAAAATGCCTAAAAGAGGGCAAGTGGAGATGGTTAATGATATATCCTGATAGAATAATTTTTCCATGTTTGGTTGAACTGCTGTTCTGAGCATCATCCACAAGGGCACAAAAAGAAAACTCATGAAGTTCAGAATCCCTTCTATTCAAAATTCTTAATCACCAGAAATTCTTTCCTGCTGAGAAAAATGGAAATCAAAATCTTCTAGCCATGTATGTCCTTTACTCATCATAAAAGGATTGCGTCTTGCATTACAGAAAGTGTCACTGGCAGGGGCACTCTGGGGGATTCAGAAGAGCCTGATTCTCTCTCACAAGGTAAGAGGAGATCTGTGAACAGCTTACAGATTTTTAAGTCACTAGCACTGCAGGTCACATAATATCAAAACACAAAATCTGTCACATTTTGCAAAATTCCGCAGAGGAACCTGGGTCTGGGAGGGCCAAAGGAAGGGCCATAAAGAACATTGGAAGTGTCACTCACAGCTGGGATAAGCACCAGACACTTCACTGTGACACAGCATTACACGAGCTGGCTGAGAGCATTTCAAAAAAAAGGTGTACAAAAGAGTAAATGTGGTTGCCAGGCTCCCTGGGTGTAACCTCACACTCACACAACAGCCCACATGAGAAACAAACAGCAGGTGAGTATTACCCATGTGTAAGGACAGACTTTAAATGAGACTTCAGGTGCTCTGTTTTGGCTGGTTTGGAAGTTTCAGCTCTTCCACCCATGGCCTTGGGCTTGTGCTGCCCATCATAACCACTCCATAATAATCTAGTAATTTGTTCCAATACAAGGCTACAGAGCAGGGATATAATAAGATGCTAAATCTGCACAAAAGGGAGAGAGCAGAGAGCTAAGGCTATAACACGAATTCCTGGCATCATGTGAAGGTCTTCCTAGACAACATTTAATTTAGCAAATCAGTGCAAGAATATATACAACGTTTATGCCAGAATCAATATATCATATATTATCTTCTCATAGTAATTATTCTGTTAGATTTGTAGAGGGGAGGAGTATGTAGGCCAGAACTATGCTAGGGAAAATGTCACTATCTCATATGAAAAATCTACCAAGAAGGACTCAGCATACTGGTTTTTTTTTTAAAATCCATACAGAGGGAGTTGTTGCTGCTTGTGGTGGTTGTGTTTCTTTGGTTTTAAGAACACTGACAGGTGTGCTACCATCTTTAGCAAGTTTAGAGCTATCATGATCAAATACACAGGCAATACAGGCATTTTGCTCCTGAAAAACTGATGGGCACCAAGACCTTTATATGTAACAGCAGTCTCTCACTTCATTCAGCTTCCTGCTAAGAACAGTCAGGTTTGAAACCGTGCCATAAGCAAGTATAATATGCTTGACCTGATTCCTGTTTGATTTACTTGATCACTGTGAATATATTAACCCTTCTCACTGCTCCACAAAAAATGTTAAATGTGCTGTGCTCAATGTCTCTTAAAACCCTGTTCATAGAGCTTGCAGTCCTCACTTTCTCACTGTTCAAATAAGCCCAACAATCTAAAAATAAAATTATCTGAAGACACTTTTCAGAAATAATAAAAGTCCCAGTTTAGCCTGGTTGCTCCTCAGAGACTCTGCAAAAAGCACAGAAAAAAGCACAATAGTGAAATGAGTCTCAAAAGCATTTTTTATTTTAATTACTTTGGTACCTACCTTCCATAAAGAAGCACTTGAGTGAAACAAGTTGAAAAAGCAAGGATAAGTAAAGGGTAATTTTTACAAATATGCCAACTTTTAATCTCTGGTTTGACTTTTTTCCCCCAATATTTTTTTAAACGCTTATCTCTCTAAAGCCAATGATTTT
This sequence comes from Grallaria varia, assembly GCA_013396735.1. Classification (NCBI taxonomy): domain Eukaryota; kingdom Metazoa; phylum Chordata; class Aves; order Passeriformes; family Formicariidae; genus Grallaria; species Grallaria varia. The sequence continues at coordinate 69,563 of VWZG01012351.1, read as the reverse complement.
TAATAAAATTCTTTCTTTTTACCCTGAAAATTGGCTCCAGGTTTGCAAGCTTGAACAGCTTCTACCTTGTTCTTAGTAAGTAAAATAATCTTGATTGTCAGCTAATACCTCCAGATTTTCTCCTCTACAATTTCCACTACCTTCAAGTTCAAAGTCCTAATCTCTAAAGTGGGAAAAGAGTATCTGCCCTTATGGAAAGATAGAAAAACAATTCCCCATCCCTTGGTTTACAAAAGCTTCAGGAAGCTTTGATGTGTGCATTTAATCCTGTGCAATTACAGCCATGTATGTGTGTTGTCCCAAAAGTGTCCCTATTTCATCACCAGCCTTGCAATATTTCTCATGTATCCTTACAACATCATCACTCAGACCTACATCACTGTCAGCATTCCTGCCTTCAGCTTTGGTTTTTAGAAGATTTTTCTGACCTCCGTAACTAAAAGAGAACAGTAAAACCACGGACCAAAATGCATCATAAAACCCAAAAACTGGGCAGCAAAGATGGCTTTGAAATGTGCATTTGTGGAAAAAATCCAACCCACAGTCAAGCCAATCTCAAAAGTACAAAAAATCCCTACTTCACATGTTTTTGTTAAGCAAAAAGCTACCTAGAGTATTTAAGATGGTGTCAGTAAGACACACACAAAAATATGAGAAGAAAAAACCTTCAGAGATTATTCACTTATAGCATGTAACTAAGCCAGGCCACAGACACTTGTGCACTGACAGCAAAATTTCTAAGTACTCCATAAAAGATCTGGATAGGGACTACACACAAACAAGGAGGTGTCAAGCCAAGGTTCTATAACAAGATATTCCCTCCTGGAGAGCCACCAACCCCACAGCACTGTCAGGGCACTCCTCACACCGGCTTTCTAAATATAAACCACCTTTCCCTCCTGTCAGCCACTTAACCACAAAATTTCAGCTCAGTGATAACACTTATAAGTTTAAGTGTTGAGGTCATTGCATGTAGAGAACCCAAAATTACCCACACAGCTTACTTCAGGGCTGCTCACTAGGATGGTACTGAAGCCTTAATATGTTGCCCTTCCAAGTGCTCTCAGCTGCTTTATTGGCCTTGTGCTTTTACTTGGGTGAGCATCTCTCCTCCATGCTCTGGATGACTCCCTGAAGCCCCACATTTGTCCTTCCTTTTATTTCATCTTATAGCTAACAAATGCTCAATCTCTCTTTGGTGAGCCAGGGTGCCTATTTCTGTTACTTCTGCTTGCTTCCTTGAAAATTCAGATAAATATACCTTAGATATATTGAATATATTTTTCTTCTGCTTTAAAGTAATTGGTCTGTTTAGAGCTTGCAAGTTAACAAATATGATAAAATCTAATTTGTTTTCTAAATACTTAGCATCCATCCAGTGAACCCTCTCACGAAGGACTGCATGCATCTGTACTACAGACCCCACTCTTCAGAGCGTTCTCATCTTCCCTAATATCCTAAAATGAGGTGGAATGACTATTCACCAATACCTGCAAGGAAGGGCTCTCTACTCATTCTGCTTTCCAGCAAAATTCTTGCTTGGTGGCATTTGCTGGCTTCCTATGACAATTATGGCCTCTCAGATCCAGCTGGATGGTTTTAGCTGTCACCAGAGGTTAACACTACACGCCTGCCTCTTCCCCATGTTTTGGAGGGCTCTTAACGCAGCAGATGTATCGCTGCAGATGCGATCCAGTGTCTCGCAGGAAACAGACTGACAGCACACAAGAGCTCAACTCTACACAGATTCTAACCTGACACCACAGTGATATTAAAGTTCAATTAAAAATTTTGCAAGAACTAAGAGCTTTTCACATAGAAAAATAGCAGCTTTTATCTTCAGAGCCTAAACAGCTCTGCATTTGGTAGCAGCAGGAAACCACACTGTAAACAGTATGACAAGCACTGCATTATTACCTGTTTATATGCTAAATTATATAAATTAAGATAGAGACACACACATCAAGATTAATTATATTTCAAAATTGCCTCTCTGAGGGGAAGTTGTAATGCAGTATAAAAAAAAAAGAAAAAAATTAGATCCCATAAATCTATGCAGTTCTACAACACACTAAGAGACAGGTTTTATTCCAAAGATTTCACAATCTAAATCAACAAGCGACACAGAGAAGAGACACAAGTTGAACAAAGCATTCCAGAGAGTCAAATCACCCAAAACACGTATCAATACAGTGGCAAAGCCTGGAAGAGAAGGTAGCTGTAAAAATTCATTTCAGTCACAGAAGATGCAGTTCAGCTAGATCTTATCCTAAACTCTGGAGTTTCTTTCTAGGGAGTCAATGCAATCCCATTTTTTTCTTGTGGATCTAATTAGCTTTTCACAGCAAAATATCCCTATTTCCTATAGCCAGCAGCCACTGACTTCAGACAATTCGGTTGATACAAAACTATTTTTAGCCCCATCAGGAGGCTTTTCCAATTGTTCAAATTAGCATTTCCTTACTTCTCTCCTGATCACCTTACACCTACAAATCCATGAGATAGTTGGCAGCTTGGCTTTGCATTAGCCCTTGGAAAAGAACCTCAAAATGATCAGAGAATCAGATTTTGTGAGTATAACGTGCTGAAAACAACAAAAAGCAGACATTTCTAACTCATTTTCAGCTTCCATCTTACCAGAGGAACAATTAGGTTGCCTGGAGCATGAAAGAGTCCACAGAAAAGAAACAAAGTGAGAAGACATTTGAATAACACTGTTAGGGCTCACTGTATCTAAACTCGACAGCAAAACTGTGATCTCAGATCTGTATCCAGCTATGTAGAAAGCACTCAGAGAGGTGCTCAGGTAACGATATGAACAAGGCAGCTTCTTTACAACAAATATCACCAAAGCAGCTTATAGTCTGAAGAGCTATTTTAACAGTCAAAGCCACATTAAGAGCTAAATGACATACAAAATGGCTCTGCCAGAGAATAAATTCAGAAGGTCGACGTACAACCCCCGTGAAAATGACAGCAGTGATGGTTACTCAAAGTCCTGCCAGGTGCCCTTTAATAAGCAGAGAATGTGATTAGTGCTACAATGCAAAGAGACAGCATGCTGCAACATGACTCCATGCTGGTCTGCCAGGAAACCTTTACAATAGAGACTCAGGCTGCACTGGGATTTTTCATGCATAATAAATAAAGCAACAGACTAGCAGACTCAAGCTCCTTGCTGAACACCAGTGCCCTCCACTGTGTATGCTGAAGATTCCTCCAAATACTACAGCAATAGAGAGAATGTATGATTTTTCTCTTCATGACACACTGCCGAGTCCCCCGGGACCAAATGTCAGACACATGACTACATCTGCCGGCTTCGTCGGGCTGCTGCGAACATCTAAATAATACTGTCAGCATAACGCAGAGATCCGTCCATCAGCCTGCACAGCCTCCTCTCCCCATTGGTGCTCCCTCTGCCACAGAAATACATTTTTCATAAGCTGTTACAGCACTTCCTTGGCTGATGCTTTATACAATAATTCAGTTGTAATCATGGAACTTTACTAAGAGAACATAACTCATTAATTGACAGGTAGTGGCTTCCACGTAGGAACCCTTCAGCTTCCTTATTACAAAATGTGGAACCGAAGTGTTCGGGATGCCACTAACACCAGCACCATTTCAGGATGTGTATCACCAGCTCCCTAAGTTCTCATCACTTTCATGACACTTGTTTTCTAGCTCATAATTGGTATGCCCTACCAGCATAAGAATATAAAAAGTAAATTTTAAAAGATCACAGGATAACAACTCTTTTACTGCCTCTCTAACACTACTGCATGCTTTAATTCAGACCATTTGAGGTATGACCTGCCATTTGAGTGGAGGGATGTTTTATCCTAATTTCCTCTACAAAGGCTATTCTTCCATTAAATTGATTCTTATGTTTAGTCTCCAACTGGATGAATTCCAGCTCAGACAGATGTGAATGCCCATGTCATGATGCCTACAGCTGTGGTTGCACACGAGCCACAGAGAAGACAGAATCTTGAAGCTTGTTCTAAAATACAGCAAACAAAAAAGGCGATGGGAGATAAAACTAATCCTCTTCTGGTAGGGCCTATGATCTAGCAAAAAAAGTTGAGAAGCTATTTTAAAAATGTTTTGTGAAAATACTACTGTATTGAACACTCTGAAACAGGGCTCAGTGTGATTAGCCAGGACTTCTCCTCATATGACACTTGTGCTTCCATGTGCAAAACGTGCTTATGGTTGAGTGGCCACCTTGGCATTTGGGGTTGGTTAATTAACATTAATTAACAGCATCCTGTCCACTACCGTTACTCATGTGAAGAAAGCAGTGCTAAGTAGGCAACCTGAAAAAAACATAAAAGCCAAAGAAGACAGAGACAAGTATCAAGTGAATAACTGCACAACAACAATAATCACAAAGCCTGATTCCTTCTTGAGAACACTGCTCCCCCACCACCACCTGCACTGGCAGTGCCTCTGTGGTGTGGGACGCTACAGAGAGGTATCCAAGTTGGCATTTGTGGACTATCTCACTGAAGGACGTTTAAAATCCTCCATGCAACAAAATGACACAACCCTGAGAAGTCAGAATTCACTACGCTATGAAAGTGCAAGGAAAAGCCATTTGCACGATCTAAAGTAACCACATGTCCAAACACTTATCCCCTTCAAAACACCACACCACAAAATGTTAACTTGAAAGATTCACGTCTCTCTCTTCCAAACACACAAATTCCCCTTTGAAGACTGCTTTAAAGCTGGACTTCAACTGAAACTAATTAGCTTTTAAAACTGTTCCTAACACAATCAATTTTTCCTACCATCCTCCAGTATTTTTTTAGAAGATTTTTGTTGATTTATGCAGGTTGACAAAATTACAAAAAGCAAAACCAAAAATGGATATCATGTATTAACAAGGTTTTGGGGAGCCAGACAACAGAATTGTCATCCCTGTAATGCTGGGGTTTTTATTTTATTTTTTTAACCACTTCAAATAGATTTGAATAAAAGTTCAGGGTTTCATTTTAATTAAAATGAGACACTTGCATTTGGAGGTTCTTCAAGGCATTCTGTCTTGCATCCTGTGGCTGAAGCACAGTCAAGACACTATTGCATTTTATAGCATCTCTACTTCTGCATAATTAATATTGCTTGATTATTTAAGTTGTAGCATTGCATGAGCTGTATGTGGTATGCTAAGTGTCCTCTTAAGAAGTAACTACTCTCTTTTTCAAAAAAAAGGAAGGAATCTGATAAGAGCCTTCTCCATAAATACCATTTTTAAACACATGCATTTTAAGATAAAAATGAAACCGCCTTACTTTTTCAGCGTTGAAAACACCATAGACTCACAAACCTGGAAAAGCTCAACTTTGCCACAGTGTTTTAGTTCCACTGTGTATTGGAGTCATTCAAAGATTCTGTCTCAGTATTGCCAAGTTCAGCACTAACACTGCAGCACCACACTCAGGTAGAAAAGTCGCCTTTGACATGCTCAGTAAGCACACACACAGTTTTCGGTGATGGAAGATGCTTTTCTGATAGGAGATGTTATATAACTCTTATTAAATAACTATCCTTTTCTTTCAGTCAAAAACAGGCTGGCTCCCATGATGATTAATCCTTGATTGAGGTGAAAAGTGCAAAGCCTTTTCTTACGAGGCAGGGATTTTTGTTCTCAAGTGAAAAGTCACACAAACATGAAAAGTATTACAATACTTATAAATTTTAAAATTAGTATCACAAGACAACCCCAAAACAAAACAAAACAGTGTTTTCACCAGGGGCTAGAAGTGAAGATGTTTACACTTTTTCATGTACTAGTAACAACTTTTAACTCATTGAGTTTAGAAAAGTAGGTATATTTTGAGACAACCCACATCTCATTCTCCTTTACATCTAGCATTTACCTCATGATCAAACAAAAACTGAAATTCTACCAGTTTTAGCCACAAAAAAGGAGTAAGTGCCATCACAATGAAGAGGACAAATTTTGCACTGACTTCGTTAAGAGAAAAGCAAGAAAAGAGAATTCAAATAACTGAACCATACAAATGGATGCAGACTATCTAAAGTAACATGAAAAAAACTGCTTGCTAGCCCTACAAATCAAACAGCCTGCATGACCAGCAAGATGATTGGAACACTACTTCAATATTTGTAGAATGAATCATAAATCTAGTCTCTCTGTCTTAAAAATGCTTCTGTTTAAAAGATGATGTTAAAAAAACCACCAAAAAACCCCCCACAAGCATATTTGTATATGCAGTCAGAAATAGTGGCTTGAGTATTATACTGTTAAAAGCCTCTCAGTTTACCTTTCATATGGCATTTGAGTTATTTCAGTTTAAAAGTAAATCATTCAAGCATTTAAGAAAGACACTGATGACATCATTGATCTAAACAGACGCTGCTTGAATAAGTTATTATAAAGTTGTACAGTCAAGTAGACACTCTCATGGAAATCCTTGAGATATCTTTAAGGGCTATAACAGCTGACAGCTTTGAACTAAGAGGGATGAGAGAAATCACCACGGAATGTTCTAAAAAGTCAACCTTTTAACAGCATATGTAAAAATTCATTTCAGGGATAAATTGTATCATAGTTCTTTAGCTCAAAAAATTTGCAACATCACATTTCTGTTGTCCTCAAAATAAAATTGACTAGCTTCCAGCATTGATAATTTCCCCATTGAATTCAATGAGCGTAGCACACAGCTTAGATAGGCATATGATGTTCTTTACATATGCAAAGTTCTTAGTTTATTGTAACTTTCTTATAGAATTTCTTTCCCCTACCCATTTTTTTCCAGAGATTTCTGCCTAGAAGGCAGAAAGTTTAAAAGGACATAAGGAGAGAGAAGGTTGTTCAAACTCAATGCTTTGCTTTCATGCACACTGGAGGAATCTGCCAGCAGCACACTTTTACTTCATCAATTCAGCAAGAAACAAGATTGCTCTTCAGTCGACATTCAGAAGCACCAGCCTGACAATTAATACAGGCATGTGACACTGAACAAGTAGGGAGAAGGCAAAGGGAAAGTCTCTCCTTAAATCTAGCCATAAACTAAGAAGAATTTAACAAGTTCACTACAAGGTTTAACTGGAAAAGGATAATTAGAAAATATACTACAGCACATATGGAAATATACTACATATACAGAATGCCACTTAACAAAAACCTAAAATTTAAGAGCATGGAATGCAGGCTGGCTACCATAGAGCTGCTTACTCTACATCTCTCATACCACACTTAAAAAAAATTACGGAAATTCTTTACTTAATATCTCAACGCATCAGTCATGGCAAACAAAACTATCTATGTGGACAGAGTTCTGGACTGAAACTAAGACGACTGTTTCATTTCCAGCTCTGATTAGCACAGAATTCCTTTCTTCACCTGTCTTGCCCTGACTATTAATGGGGATAATTATGTTGACCTCCTTTTCAAAGCCCTTGAAAATCTACAGTTAAAGATTTTCTTAAACAAGTGATTATAAATAATAGCAATCATGTATCAAACTTCAGTGATTTACTCTTCACATGAAAGCAAGAATCTGATTGTTCTCGGAATTAGTACACTAATTCAATTTCTCCACCAACATTAGCTTCCTAGTACTTCCAGCATTATTACAACAGCTGCATTGTACTAAAATGTGCATAAAACCTGACTACCAGTGACTGACATTTTGAAGATTTTCCAAGCTTTGAACTACAAAAGGCCCAAGATTTTTTTTGCCACTGAAAATCTCCATGTTAATAATTTCAATCTTAAACAAAGATACTTTTGACCAGCTTCAAGCCTAGATGCTATAATGAATCTGCAGCTTGAATTGTTGCAATGGCTCCAATCTGAAACACTTTGCAAATGCATTTTGCTGTTACATTCACCAACCCATCTGCCCTTACAGGGGATGGTCTACAGGGACACATTTTCAACATCACCACTTATGTCACCAGTTTCTCTTCTTCCTTCCCCCATATCTATATGTTACTTTCCTATTTTCAGCTGCACACAATACCATTAATCACTCAGCATATTTGATGTACACGTTTTTCTTTCATCTTGTGCTACTAAAAAATGAAAAAAAGGTGAGAGGATTTGTTATGAAATTAAGCTACTTACCAACTACTGCCAGATTATGCTCTGAGCCACACGCAATCTGAAAAAGAAATATGAATGATTAAATGAGAGCCTGCTTACCAGTAGGAAAAAACCAGCCACAATTACGACAGGAAATGAAAAATTAACCTGAAACAAACAACTACAGTTTGTAGGATGCGAAATCAAGGTTGAAGAGCTCTCATTCTTAAATGAAATTTCATTTGCAACCTCACACAGGGGCTCAGTGGCAGGGGCCTATGTTTGTTTGTTTTGTTAATAAAAAAGCATTTTCTTTTCCAAATGCAGTCAACACCGACATTTCGATCATCTGAAGCAAGACTGGTCACAATTTTGCAAAAACATCACACTCTTGACAGCATGCACTGGATCCAACAAGAGGCACAGAGCAAAAGCACATGAAGCCTTTGCAGACTCAGAGCCAAACGGAGACAGCTGGGAATCAAAAGGGTGATGAAGATCTCCATTTCTCTTATCTACACTGTTTTTCCAGATGATCCCTGTAGAAGTACCCAAAGTATACAGGTTCAGTGTGCTAAACCTGAAGTGATATGATCCCTATGGTCATTTGTCCAGAATGGAGTAAAACTGCCATAGAACTCAATTCTTCTGTTAGCTGATTAATGATGGAAATTAGTTATGATTTCCTTTTCAAAGCAAACTCATAGTGTGTTTTTCTTTCTTTGCAGCTGCTGTGGACATGTCTGATGTTTAAACTGCTTTAGCATGTATCATGTAGTATTGCTCACTGAGTTTCCTAAGTTCTTCACGGATGATGGTAACACAAGCATCAAGAGCAGCCCACGGTCCTACTGCAAGGGCTTGTCTTCTCCACTGAATTCTTTTGCAATCTCACTGCTGGCATTATTGTCTTATGCAATATAGACATCGCTATACACAAGGTTACTCTGCTGAATGTCTTCAAGTTTTAATTTAAATAAAAGCAACCCCCTCAAAATCCTCTATCTGGTTCACTGTCTTGCACCTGCTTGCCCGTTACACCTTCTACTGAGCTGGAGAAAACAAATAAGCACATTCTTCTTGAAGTACATTTACAATGGTAAAATAAAATAGGAGTATATGCTTAATTATATTAAAGAATAGAAGCCCATATCATCAAAATTTTACATGGTTTTGCGCATGCATAACTTTATAGTTTTTACTGCCAGAGAAACAGCTATAATCACCTGAATGTCTGCAGAACATAAAACCATAGAAGTTAATAAACCAGCTGTACTCAGCTTACTGAGCTTTGAGTATTTACTGGAGAAGAGGCACCCAAAGACTGACACATGAACCAGTTTGAGCCCTTGTGTTAGAAATGAACACCTCTATCACTACTGCTCACAACGTACCCACATCACACTGTGACATGGAAACATTTGGGCAATGCCATCCCCACACAACACAACAAGGAAGACAGAAAAGGCTCTTTAGGATAGGGGTGCTTAGCCACCACATTAAAGCATTTGGGAAAATGGGGAAAATAATTCCAGTCACAGCACACCAGCATGGTCTCATCTTCAGAAAAATCCAGAGAGAGCAGCAGGAAAAACAATGCAGTGCAAGAGGACTGGCAGGATTGCATCAAGTCTTCTATCCCACAGTACTGCAGACAGGAAAAACTCTGAGTCCTGACTGTTAAAACGCATAAATCATGACCATATCCCACATCCCTATCCTCACCTCAAGACAGAGCCCTACACAAGAGCTGGGCTGGTTCCTAATGCCTATTCACTGGCTAATGCTCCCACCTGTGCTTCTCAAGCTTAAAAGCTGATGCCATGGAAACAAGAGCCACACATGGAAACACATGAAAAGGCTTTCTAGCAAAAAAGCAGATTATCATCTTCAGCAAGTGCTGAAAATAGGATATACTGAAGCAGCTGCTAATAAAATAAATATTTTTTTATCTGAGGTGTGAATAATCCTACCTTGGCTACTTCCCTAGGAAATACGCTAACATAAGCACAGATTCAAAAGCATTGGCACAAAAGAACTCCTCGGGCTGGTGGTTAATGCTGCCAGGACCTGCTCCAGAAACAATACATTAAAATAAAAAAAGAAGCCCCACACGAACAAGGTGTTATTTAGACTGTAAAATACATTCCCTGATGAAGAAGTATTTTCTTCCTACATCTAACAGCAGCAGGTACAGAGCCTGCAAAACAGATGAAAGAACGCTGGTGATCTCGATCAGCTTTGCACTCTATTCATGCAGCTGTTACTCTGCTCACGTTCAGAGCCACCCACTAGCCAGCTATCAGGCTGTAAGGGAGTCAATCAGTCCAGTCCAGGAATTGCTGTATTATACAGACTGGGCAGTGCTGAGGAGCTGCCCCCATGGCAGCCACTCACGGCCAATGCACTATGCAGACACACTTGCTGCAGCTCTGGGGCTGACAGGGTACAAACTACTGCAAAGCACCACTCACTAGTGCTGCCTCACCTTTTAGGTGAGTAAAAGCCACCTCAGCTTTGCTAACAACGACTGAAGTCAAACCAAATCACAAGCTGCTGAAGGCAGTGCCCTGGATTCACCTTCAACAGCCCATGTACCAGCAGCAGTTCTGTGCTCCAGGGAAGAGCTTGCTAGATTGAGAGCACAAGGTTCACCACACCTCTGTCTTACTGCAGGGTGTCACCACCTGACAACACAGACTGACTTTGGAGGAACCCCCAGATAAAAAAAACATCCTTAGAAGACTCTAAAGTTAGCTTTCTGGAACACCTTGTTCACCATCCATGCTGCTTATTACAGGCTATACCATCCAGCCACATGATTCCAGCTGGCCGGCACATCTACGACTCTGGAGCTCAGGAAGGACCACACCACAGTGGTGAAGCAAGGTTGCCACTGCTTAATGAACAGCACGGCCTTGCAGGGATTTCACGACATCTTTTTTACAGTAAGCTTTAGAATGTGACATCCCTTTTTTGCCATGACTCCCCACAACAGGAAACGATCAGTTAGGAATGATTGATTTGCTATTACAAATACAGATTAGCCAGAGAACAGCACTGCTGAACAGATGTTTTATGCTTACACTAGATGTAATAAGCACTGCAGTCAGTGCAGGTCACTGGGAGAAGCCTGGTATTTACTGCAGCAACCATAATTTTCTGGCTACTTCTCTTCTGTCCCCAACTCCAACCTGCTGCAGAGAAATTAAATTCCAACAGACATCTGCATGCTTCCAGTGGGTAAATACATTCAGGGATACTTATTAACACACAATAATGCCTTCTAATTGGGCAATAATTTTACATCATATTTTAATTGAAAAGAAAAATCACTAATCTTAAAGACAAATTAGAGAGGCTGCTATTGAGTGAAGCATTCTGTGAGCTTAAGAAACATGACGCCCTACAGAGAAACAATTCATACTGAAGTTCTCAGCTTGGAGGGAAATCTCAGACGAGTTGTGAAGGATACTGTGAGTTCGATATAAACAATCTCAAGGCATTTGACAAATGTCTATAAGGCTGGTAAAGAATGCTTAGGGACCATTTTACTCAGAACTTATTTACCTTATTATCTGTGCTCCTTCAACCATATATAAATTGTTTGTTTCTTCCCTTAAATTGTGTGCTCGCAAGCTGTTTTCTACCTAGCAATGGTTGTAGTTCATATCCATCCATCCATCGAGATTTAACACATGTGGTGTAAGCAGCCAAGGGACTAGCATTTTATTAATCATAAATAGTATGATAAATAGCATAATCACAGACATAAGCTGCATGGATGGTGAGGAAAGACCTTAGCACAGCAACCACGAACTCTGGGCAAAACACCAACATCCTTCTGCAGCCTGCCTTTATAGTTATGGCCCAGTCTAACAAAAATTAATTGACTGAATGTAAAATCAGTGGGTTATTCAAATAGAGAAAATACTTCAATTCAGACTAAAATATTTTTCTATCTTAAAAATACTATATGAAGTAATAAAATAACAGTACGTATATATTATAAAAATGTTCCCATGTACTTGTGTGTATGCGTAGATATACATAAAAGAAAATATATGTATGTGTATTAGGAAAAGAAGGTTATCTACTAAAGAAGATGTTTATCAGTGAAATAAGGTTCAGAGGAGAGGTAAAGGTAAATACAGAACACCTCCCTCTTCTATCTGGGATAGAGATCTTTCTGAAGAACAGCTACCCCTCCTTTTGCTCCCCACAGTCCTGCAAGGTAAGACAGTATTGTTTTCACCTTTGGAGACAGCAAACAAACATATACAGGATAAAACTCACATGGATATTTAGACATACAGCCTCCTATTGATTTCAAAAGGTAATTAAGAGTCAAAAATAGCTTTTGTCAACCATTCCCTAAGGGACTGTGGAGCACTACAACAAAACAAGTCTGACAAAATGTATAAAAATCCAAGTTCCAAGCTAGTACCTTGGCCATAAAACTACTCTTTCTTTTCTTTCTCTACTCCCAGGGCTCTGACTGAGGATCTGTTGTGCAATCCATCAGGAAAAAGACAGAGCCGGAACTGCAGGCAAAGTCAGCCCCAGACTGAGACACAGGGAAGGGACAGTACAGAGAGGGGGGTGCAAGGGAGAGGCACAAGGAGCTGGACTCACGACAGGGACTGTAGAATGAAAAATCCCAAGCATCCAAACATCAGGGTGCTTAGCAAGAACAACAAAAGGACCCCAATGCCATTTACTTTTGTTTCACTGCTCTATGGGTACACATTAATGCACTTTAATGCAATTATTTCCCAAAACATGAAAGGCTATGGAGGCTCCCAGCACTTCTTAGAGATGAGAGCATGATGCACAAAAAAAGATTTTTAAGGATGAATGAAGAGAGGACGTTTAAGTTGCATCCAGATTCTAGTCACTACTATTTCAAACTTTCTAACTGCACCAAAGCATAGCTCTTTTTGAGGGGAAAGGGGGCAGGAGGCAAGGGATGGAAACCTTTAAAAGAGCGAGGACATAAGCATTTTTAGCCAGGACTTTAGCCACGGTACCCCATATCTTTTGACAAATTTTACTGTAAGGAAATTGCCAGGGGCAGAAGATGGCAAATTTCATTCATTCAGAGATCAGAGTCCTAATGGAAGGAGACGAGGTGACCCAGAGACTGCAGATCAAAACTTACATAAGACAGGGGAATCTTCTCTCCCAGAGCTGCTCTTCCATGCTCTTGATTAATGTATCGTAACAACAATTTGTACCGTTTGACACACTCGGTCTGACTACATTTGTATGCAGAATTCTATTGATGTGAAGAAATAAAATACAGTAAAAGGAATCTAATTAGCAAAGCTGTCCTGCTTCCAATGATCCTTTACTAGGCACTCTGTGTTCCTCTTCTGGATCATTTGACTCCTGATTGATAAGAAAGCAGCTTGCTAACCTAGTCATATTCCTTGGCAAGCACAAGACTAAGTTCAGTTTAATGCAAAATACGTTCTTAGCTGTTGGCTGTAGCAGGTGAAAAGTAAGAGACCCAGAGTCCTTATAGCTCACAAGCCATCTTCCATTTTTCATCATCTTAATGACCTTTTACTTAAGGTGGATTTTTTTGACCTTGCATGGTCGGCTTTTTAGTTTGTATGTAATTTTACTTTCCACTACAACAAGAAAATTCACAACAGAATTTAAACTGAAGCCTGTGCACTAAGGTCTGGAAGAAAACATTCCTTTTCAGGATACACCTGACCAAAAGCTAATGTGCCATGTAAGTGGTCTTCGCAAGCATGGAGGAAGAGAAGCAGCATTAAGACACTGCCAGAATGCAGTAACCTTTCAAAGAAAGACTTTACAGCTCTCTATAGCTTTTAGAGTTACGATCTGTGACCTTCCTGCCTGAAACTAATTCCAAGCCTGCATCACTTACAGCACAAGACACAAAATGCTTTTTCCCCATACCGCATTTCCCTTGTCTCTCCATCCAGTGTTTCACATTCCCATCTCCCATGACTCAATTTCCTGCCCTGCCAACTGTCTTAACAGTCACCAAGAAGCCAGGTGGCCAACCCCAAGAGTTTGCCTTTTACAATCTCAATGCCGTGACATATATATATCTATATATATATATGTCTCTATACACATTCCCTCTCTCTGATGCCAACCACACATGAGAAACTGCTCTGCTACCCACTGACTCACTGAGCACCACACTTCAGAACAGCTTCTTGTGGCTAACAGGGTGTAATTGCACTTCTGCAATTCAGTTGGTGTAGCTTGGGTCTCAAGTGCTTGAAAGGACGGAAACACATGTAAGTGCAAAGAAAAAAAATCCACCACTCCCTGCCCCCAGAAAAGAGGAAAAAAACCCCAAAAAAACCCAAACCCCAAACACACAAACAACAAAAAACAACAAAAACAATCACTCCAAAAAACAAAACCATCACCCAACAACCAATTAGAAAAACCTCTCACAAACAAGGAAAAAAACCCCAACCAGCCAAAACAAAACATGCCAAAAACAAATTAATCTTTTAGTATCACACAGGAAACACCACAAGCTCAAAAGAGATCAGGCACAAAATAAAAGGAGGAAAGAAAATCTAGTTGTTAAAGCATCGAGCATTTTCATGGAAGGTTTACATCACAGCAAACCACATGCACCCACTAAGTCTCCTTGAAGTCAAGTGTGGTGGCATTGAAAGACTGGTCACACTGCGGTCACATTATAAAAATGAAGTATGTACTGTTTGCCTCAAATTAAGGATGGATGGATTGAGATGCCCGAGATGCCAACACGAAGTAAGATCTGTGTCCACCAACAAAAAAAACCCTCATCTTTAGATGACTCCAGGACAATACAAAAGTTGCTGAGATCTCAGAACACTCAGCGGTATTAGGTTTTAGTAGAATGACAAGAACGTAGCCAAGACAAGCATGATAAAAATCTTTACAAGTCAGCAAGGTCAGCTGGCTCTTCTCCATTGCCAAGATTTTCCAATTAGTTCTCGTATCCTTCTTCAGGCAGTTGTCTTATTTCCTTGGGTTTAAGAAAGCATTAGCATCTTTCATTCCAGGAAACTCAAGCCTGACACTTTTATATATCACTCAGCCTCACTAGCCTGTAAAAATTTTCCTTTTTTGTAACCAAGACCTCAATCCCAAACCAATTTTTGTCTATCCTTTCATCATTTTGAAAATGAACCAAGTCATGGTCATTTAAATCCAGCTTCTTTCCTGTAGCAAGATCTCCATTCAGTCTCCATTATTTTGTGAAAATTAAGACTGAAATATCCTTTCTGATTGGTAAGGAAATCATTCATCACAGCAGCCCTGTTAATGTGCACATACTCCTAAACCTGTGACTATGCAGCACAAATTCCACAAGGCCAAAATCCTCACCAACATTACAGACAGCCCTCCACATATCCAAATAGGAGCTAGACAAATGTGGTCTTCAGCAGATGCACAGCTTTGCCCCAGGGAACTTCTTCACCATTTTTCTCCAAATTAGTTTGATTTAGACTGTTTTGTGCACAATTCTCGGCTCCTTACAGTCTCAGTGTCTCTCTCTCCTAAGTTGAATGAGAGGCACTAAGATGAATACCTTTCAATCTGTTTAGGTTTGCTTTGGGGACTACAACTACTTTGCTCTTTATTCGAAGCCACAAACACCATTTTGAAAGAAGAAAATAAACAAACCAAAACCACAAAAGAACAAAGTTTCAAAATCTCTTTATACACTGATTTGACTGTACAGAAACACACACATCCTTATGATCAGATTATTCTGATGTTTTCAGGTCAAGATTTGTAGCTTGTAGCATGCAAAAAAACCCCACTTGGTATCCTGTCTTTTCTCTCTATGCTATTGTACATGCAAACAGCAAAAAGAGAGAAGTTCACCATAGCATATAAATGTCATCATTACCTATCTGAATGTGCTAATTTCTAGTACTCTAAACATAATTAAATGATTCTGTTAAACAATGATTGCAGACAAACATTTTGTCAAAGTACATACCATTATCAACCATTTCCCAGGCTCTCCCCAGGAACTCAGCTCTCCCCTAACCCTGCTGTTACTGCAAGCAACGTCGCTACAGTTCTTCTCCATAATAAACACACTGCAGTGAACTTGGGATACACAGCCTGCAAGATTACACAACAGCACCAAGCCTTGCTTTTTTTCAGAACTCAGAAGAAAAATAGCACTTCTTAAAAAGTTCATACCCTCAAACAACTGACTGTCAGGGTATTCTAATGGGATGCTGTGAAGAGGCAGTGTCCCTGCAAGACCCTCTCAGAGGAGTTCAGTGCTGGCAGTGTGGCCGTGCCCATCCTGCCTCAAGACAGCAGCCACCACTGCACTAGCCCTGTCCAGCCATGCTGCCTACAGGGAATTGTCCCCATGGATGTCAGGTTGAATTTTGCTGACCTTCCATAACCCTACCTTTTCATGCATGTGCGTGTTTTTTTTTTTCAAGCTCTTTATAGTATTTTATTCTTTTACATGCTTTTCATCCACACTATCCTTCACTAAGAATTGCATCCAAAACACCTAACAGTAGTATCAAAAGAACACTACGAATGAGGTCATTATGCAATACTTATTTCCCAGCCCAGAGGCTTTTTTGCTTCTTCCAGCAATAAATCCAAGTCTATGATAGGATTTTAAACATCTCAGTTCTTCAACTGCCAACACTGGGATGTGGAAAGCCTAATTTTCAGAGAAATTACTAAATGTTCATGGAAGCTCTCATGCACAATTGGATTGAGTGTTCATTTCTCTGCTAGCCCTGCTGACCTTAGTGCATACTGCTGCTTGCATAAACTGGCCATACATAAATACAGTGTCAGTGAGGAAAATAAAAAAACCTACTTAATTTCCAAAACATTTTATGTTATTTGAAAAAAATAAGCAGGTTATTCAAAGTACAGAACCACTACTGTGTAATATCATTAGAAGTGTCCCTCATTGGACCCAATGCCTTTGGGAAATATTATTTAAGATAACTACCAGCAAGAACGCAAGTATTTGCCTGATTTCCAGCATGACACTCACTGACCTCTCCCCCCACATAAGTGCACGTAAAAAATAAAAATGTTATCAACTTAACTCGTAGTCAAAAAAACCCATGCGCACATTAAGAACTTCTCCTAAAATATGACAAAATAAACAACAGAGAAAAACAAAAACATTTTTCATACACCAACTACCTCAACTCGAGGACAGAATTTTCTTGGTTCATTTACTTTCCAGAAGAGCTGCAGGCATGCAGTTTCCATACTCTTGTACAAAAACATCAAGCCATGAATTTTGCTGACTGTCTGCTCCTTTCCCTCTCCAAATAAATGGTGCTTATGCCTTTAGGGTATCATGTAACTCTGCTCTTCAGTGTTGTATTCTCTGTTTCTGTAGCACTTATTAACAGCACAGCTCCCTGCAGCAAGCTTGCTGGAAATAAATAAAACGTAAACTTGCTAAGAGTCCAATGCAAAAATGAATAGAAAAGCTCTTCTGAATAAATAGGGATACTATTTGCAAGGACTCAAATAGAGACTGAGCCTTAATGCCAGACAAATGAAGAATTAGGGCTGGGGAAACCATACCTGAAGTTACTCTACACAGCTGATAAAAAGGCAGTCTTATTAAACAGCTGAATTATAGAACCATAGAATCATTTAGATTGGAAAAGACATTTGAGAACATTGAGTACAACCATTAATCCAGCACTGCCAAATCCACCACTAAAACATGTCCCTAAGTGCCACATCTACACAGCTTTGAAATACACCCAAGAATGGCAACTCCACCTGGACATCCTGTTCCAATGCTTGACAGTCCCTTCGGTGAAGAATGTTTGCCTAATATCCAATCTAAACCTCCCCTGGTGCAACTTGAGGCCATTTCGTCTCGTCTTTTCACTTGAAACATCACAGAAGAGACCAACCCACACCTCGCTACCACATCCCTTCAGTAGTCATAGAGAGCAATAAGGTCTCCCCTGAGCCTCCTTTTCTCCAGGCTAAACAAACCCAGCCCTCTCAGCCGCTCTTCACTGGATTTATTCTATAATCCCTTCCCAGCATCACTGCCCTTCTCCAGACTCGCTCCAGCACCCCTTTCTTGTTGTGAGGGGCCCGAAACTGAACACAGGATTCATGGTGTGGCCTCACCAGTGCCAGGTACCTCTGTGGAGCCTTCCTGCCCTCCAGCAGAACACTCTCACCCAAACTGTTGTTATCTGCAAACTGACGGAGGGTGCCCTTGATATCCTTGTCCAGGTCATTGATAAAGATCCTAAACAGGACTGGGCCCAGTACTAAGCCCTGGAGAACACCATTTGGGACTGGTCACCAGAAGAATAAAACTCCAGTTCCTGCCACTCTCTGAGTCCTGTGGAAGCTCAGAAATAGCAGTTCTGTTGACCCCATGCTTTACTTCTCTTACTTCATTTCCTACGAAGGAAAGTGTGGATAAGTGAAGGTTCCGCAATATGAATTCATTTAGAGTTCTTGAATCAAAACTCCAGAAAAAGCTAATAAAATCTGATAAATGGGCAAGACTGAGACAGACAAAATTTACCGTGGTCAGGTACAGTATAATAAATCTTTCTGGATACCAAAAAGAATCATTTACTGTTAACATATACAGATAGATTCTAAATTAGTCCAAACCTCTCAGGGGAACTATCTAGCATCATTATGGATGATTCACTGGAAATACCCACTCAATGTGTAACAGCAAACCAAAAAGCAAGAAATTAGACTAGTTTAGTCCTAAAGTAGACAAACAGTCCAGATAATTTTTTTTTAATACTAGCGACTTCAACAGAAATACATATATTTGATAAAGGCTTCCATTTACAGTGATATTTCTAGGACATCTTACAGTCAGTTTGTAATTTTTAATGGCTTTTTCATTTTTTTTTTTAGTTGTTGTTATTGTAATTATGTATCTTTATCATTTCCTGATCAGAATGCTATATACTGATGGCAAGTGCTCAACAGAAATTCAAGTATATTACATCTGCATTTGACATTGACACATTTATCAAACTTTTTTCTCACAAAAAATAGGTATCACATTAGTCTGACAGGGTATATTTTTCCATAGTGACATACTCACTGGAAGCAACTATATCATCATCCTTTAAACTTTTTTTGATCAAAGTTCACGTCAGCCACACCATTATTTGGCTAAGGCAAATACCAGGCTGACAGGCCTAAAATTATTTGAGTTATCTTGTTCAGTCCTTTAAAATACTGGCAGGGCATTGTCTTTCAACCAGTCTTCTGAAACTTACTGTGCATTCTGGAAAAAAATTATCAACATCAACAATCTATATAGCACTTGGGTCATCTCACCTAAAACTCTGAAAAGGCATCAGCCTTGATTTTTAAAACTATCTCTAGAGGCTAAAAAAATGCTGGCATGGAGAAGGGAATCTCATCATTTTATCTCACCTGCTTTTCCCCCCAAATGCAAAACAGACATATTACTAACATAAAATTTGCCTTGCCAGGGTTTGATGTTTTGCCAAGACACATATTTAAGATATTTTAGTAGTGACAGTGCCCAGTCTCCTCTATTTGTCTGAGAGCAATCTCACCCACAGTATCACAGCTCTTATCTTATCCCTAGTATATGAAGCTGGTCACTCTGTGCCATGGTGGTTCATGGCAGGCTGCACCCAGTGCCTTATATTATGTTTTGTTTCAGGGTAGTAGAGAGGATTTCCCACCTGTTGGATACCCTTTCAGATCTCGTATTTCCAACTTTTAAATGACTGAGAAACGGGTAATGCAATTTTTAACACAAAATGCCCCTTTTACTTTTATGAGTCTACTTGATTCTTCCTGAATAAATCATAACCATAGACATTGAGACTGCAATCACAACTTTTTTCATAACGTTTCATTCTGAAATGTTTTGTAGCATCATGACAAAGGAGAGCATTTTATTCTTTTTACAGACTACAAGAGAGTTGGCTAACCTAACCAAGGTGAGGAGGGCAGAGATATTGTCAGTGACTTCCTGCATTAATTCATCTGTCTTCCTGCTGCTCCGAAATATTACAACATTGCCACATGCACAGAAGTCAGGCTCTCACCCTCCTGCTGTTAAATCACATTTTTCCTTTTGCTCTCACAGGGTGGCTCTGTAATAGTGCACAGGAATCATCAAGACGGACAAGACAATTTTTCAAATAACATTTTATGAGCAGTGCTACATATTCATTATAAAAATGAATCAATACTTTAAAATAACTCCTGAAGATAGGAGCACGTTCTATTATACATCTAGAAAGTCACTGTGAAATACACTGACCAGAAATCCCTTCACAATATCTGTTTTCCTTTCAATTTATAAAATATTACTTAAATAATATGTGGGTTTAAAATTCCAGCTTCACCTGATACAACAGCCTATGCCACTAGACCAAATACAAAATACAGAAATTCCAAAGAAAGGAGTTTTACCATCTGCTATTAAAGTAGCAGCATTTTTGCAACAGATGAAAAGTACTACAGGTTATATTAAAGTCAGAAGCCCGCCAGATTGCACCACTAATTATCAAACATTCCCACCTCCAGCGCATTTGTAATTCAACATGGCATCCCTCCGTAGCCAGAAGTCAAGAGGCAGAACTTCTCTCTATTTCAGAGCCTCCCAGACACCTGGTGAACTCATTTTTCCTATAGCAAAACAGGCAGCCCAGCTAAGAATAACAACAACAAGGAAACTCCTTCCTGGATATTCTATAACTTGATTCAATTGGAGTGTCACTGCACAACAGCTAAACCCCCAGCTCATTTTCCTTGATTTCTCAGTCAATCAACTTCAGAAGTGCTTTACTCTCACACCAAAGGTCATTGTCTGCTCAAGTGTCCTGTGAAGGAGGTGAATTGTACCTCCTCGTTCTGTCACATGATGCCTACACACTGGCAAATTCTATGAATGTTGGAGACTGCCAGTAGCCAAACTTTTTGCCATTCTGACTCGGGAGCTCTCTGGTTCTCTTCCAAGTCCACTGATGCACACGGGCTTTAACTCCTTTGCCCAGCCTCTCTAATATTCACTCTAAACAAAAGCTACATCCACTTAATGGATGTGACATCTGCACAGCATGGCTGCTATTGCAGTTTCATATAACTATGGGAATTGTAGCACATCACTTCCAATTACTTCAAATGCATTTAACCCCTGCAGACAGAAAAAAAAAAAAATCAATATCTGATTTTTCAACTATTTTGATATATTGAATTTCACCTCAAAAATATCTGAATTGTTCCAAGGGACAAAGTAGCACTTCTTTCCTAACTATTTGGCAAAAAAACCCCTGGATTGGAAGTTTTAAGTAACTTGCCTTTTCAACCTAGTGCTGAAACGCTCTGGTATTTACTGGATAGGGGAGAGCTTGGTAAGCCATGATACCTTTAGAACGACACAACATGAAAAATACTTGGATTAATTAGCTTACTCTTATTTTGAATGTTTCATTGTCCAAGAAAAGCCTTCCGACTTGTGAGGGAATGCCTGTTACATTTCATGCCT
This sequence comes from Grallaria varia, assembly GCA_013396735.1. Lineage (NCBI taxonomy): Eukaryota > Metazoa > Chordata > Aves > Passeriformes > Formicariidae > Grallaria > Grallaria varia. The sequence continues at coordinate 47,967 of VWZG01012351.1, read as the reverse complement.
TTTTGAATCACTACACCGTTGTCATATTTGCATAAGGCACACAATCATTCTCATTACAAAATGCCTGAAGAACTTTTTTTTTTTAAGAGCTTGCATCTCTCCAAGTGCTCAAACAGTATTTCGCAGGACAACTGCTAGAGATGGAACAATCCACTGCTGAGCTCAGAGGACCAAAATATTCTGTAATTCAACTGTTGAGCACCATTTGACATACATGTTGGATGATTCTGGCCATTCATTCTTTGCTGAATTCTTCACCAGTTGTGTGAGGTGAAGCAAAGCATCTGCAGGTATCATACAGACTGCTTTTACTGGACTATTTTTTATTTTGTCACTCGTTCTCTCCTTCCACCTCTGCAGTCTCCTACTTTCTTTTCCTTCTGAGTGCACATATAAGCATTCGCACATAAAGGACATGCGACATTCTTTGGTAAGAATTGCAACCCACAAGTAAAAGAATTACTGAGCTAAGTTTGTGGGAGAAAAGAACTAATAAATGAGCAAATGGTGTGTGTAAACGTCTGAGATAACTTAGAAGTGAAAACAAGGCAGTAAAACATTCTGCAGATTTTCCTGGTTGACTTCACTCTGTAGCCTGCAAGGGTAAAACAGTCTCCTAAAACTGAAAGGGAGCAAGGACTGAAAGTAAAGGGGAGTGCAAAGTATCTCTTTTCCCCTCCTGACTTGGAAAATTATCAGGCTTTTCTAAATTACACAAAAATTGTTACTCCATTTTTCCTTTCCTTACTCCTCAACTCCTCATCAAAGAGCAACCAATCTTGTATGCAAGGAAAAAAAAAAAAAGACTACTACTGCTAATGTACCCATACAGATGAACATATTTAGCATATCCTTAAATTTATCATTATTAGGAACATATAGAAGCCCATACTTAGAAGCTAAGTTTCTATTTTGGACCTTCCTGAGAACAGAAGGCACTGCTAATTTTAAAATAAACAGAAGTAAGAAAAAGATGAAAACTATGTTGCACTTTTTAAAAGAATAAATGCAGTATGAGACTATGATCTACAGGATGCAAAAATTTTGCTTCTTAAAATAATTCTGAAAGGAATTATTTTTCACATGCTTTCTTACACAGGCTCCCTCTTGACTAAAAGGGAGGTAAGAAACATCAAAGGCTGAATTGTTTGTGAACCGCCTGAAGAAAAAGGTTCTTTCAGGTCAGCATGAAGGGTAACACCATTCACCTCAGCCTCAGCAATTAAGAAAATTGTCTCCATCTCTACAGGCATCAGTCTCTTGAATACTGAAGGAACAATGTATTCAACACAAACATGAATGAAATGTTGACCAGACAGAAAAAGAGACTAAAAATATACTTGGATAACAAGAGACTCTTTTGGAGGGGGGAAAAAAATGAGTAGCTAGGCAATGCATTAAAATTATTTCCCTGGCTTCCATTCAGATGCTGTCCAAGCACAGCTTCATTGTTTGGCATCTCGCTTGCATCCCCTCACGTCACCTTCATTCTCTCACTTGGATAACCTCTCGATAAAAATATACAGAGCCCTATTCTAGGATTCAGCAGTATTAACTCAATAGCCAGCAGCAAAAACTGGAGCTTTCTTGATTCATAAAGAATTTTTAAAGCCCTTTTGAACTACAGAGCATAGGGAGGGTGAAAGCTTACATCAAACTGATGCACAGGACTCTTTCAGGTTCACTTACAAAGCAGGATGTGTTCATTATCCATGGTGAGAGTGGCTTACCAGCCTACTGCATTCTGCATGTTCCCACAGGAAGGCAGTGCAACTGAGGAAAGGGAATGCTGAATCTGAAATTCAATTCATCAGCCTAATACATTTTAGATTAATTACAGAAAATTATTTCCCACTTCACTTCCACATCAATGGCTTTTTTTGCTTCTCAAGCCTCTTCAATGCACAGTATTGGCCCCCTTCAGTCATCTGCCACTAAAACACAACCAGCACAAAATAGAACTGCACACACACCTAACTGCTCTGCAGAATATATATGAGGAAAGAAAAAGAGAATTATCCAGGTGAAACTGCAGAAGGTGAGTCTGGTTGATGGAATCCTTCAAGCACCCCCTCAAAGTAGCAGAAACTGCACCATCAAGCAGATGGGAATATCATCATCATCTTCATTTTGCTTTAAGAAAATGCTGACATTGTATGGTTACAAATCAGGAATAGCCAGCTCACCGCCCAGAAAGCATGAATTAGGGCTCCTGCTGATGAATTGTCTTTCCAGCCCACCCTCCTGGCACCCCTTTGTGTGCTCCTTTTCACTCCTCCACTCTGCAGCACACATCTTCTCTAGTCGTCTCCCACTGCTCATCACTGCTGCCTCACTGCCACAGACAATAGGCTCCTCTCCCTCTAAGGAACAAGAAACGGGACACAGCCTGTCCTACTGCTATGTTGCTGCCTGCCTCTGCAGATCACCCTGGAGCATCACTATGGAGCAATACAGGCACTGAGCAGCAGCAAGACAGCAGCATTCCATTTTCAGCGTGCTTCTGTCTTATTAGGCAATATGCCTAAACTAGTAGTACTCTAAAAGGAAAATAGGAAGGCTGAGTTTGATAAGGGAGGTCTTATCAGCCTTCGGTGCCGTCAAACCTACCAGCAATGGGGGAAGGGAGGCAGCTTTAAAGGCAGTGCTTTTCCACACTGCAGCATCTCTCTGCTGAGCACACACAGCACACACAATAGACACAGTTGCCCTGGCAACAGCATCACAAGGAAATTTTTCAGTAAAGCTTCTTGCTTTTTACCAAGGTTACTTTCAGATTACAACTTAGCACAGAAATCTATGGATCAGACAACATCTTGCTTCTGTCTTGAACATGCCTGTGGCCACACCACAGGGAAGAACAAGGCACCCCACAAGTAAAGCAGGGAACCGGGCTCTTAAACCACCCAACACACCATCTGACAGCAACAGCTTGCAAGCTAATATATTGTCACCTCACGACAGACTAAAAGTGTGATTGGCTGTAAGTGAATGTGCTTTAATTTTTAGTTTGTTTTCTTAAAAATTACTCACTCTAAAAAAAAATTACTCACTCTACTGCATGTTTCTGCAACAAAAGACTTAAGTTTCTAACACTCAAAAAAAATTCCCAAGAAGACAAAAAGAAAAAAATAAAACCAGGGAACATCTAAACTGCTCATTTTCACACATACTTTTATCCTTTCACTAATGCTGCTAAAAGGCAGTTTAAGTATATGAGGCAGCATATGACTTGAGAAAAAGTTGGTCATAAAAAAGACCACTTGAAAACTTGCAAGCTTAGACTACACCAGTTTCATTTGGTCCCCCGAGTTTTTCAGATAAACAAAAACAAGAGTCTTTTTTTTTTTTTCTCACACATTTAAGTTGTGATCCGCTGTCACTCCCAAAATATAAAGAATAAAGACTTGTTCAAAACATGAAGCAAACACCACTTGAGAAAACACTTCCTCGGCAGTTCTTTCTGCCTAAAGGAGGAAAAAGTTTTAGATTTCTGCACTTTCAAGTTTTTGGCATGCAATCTCTTGACTGGAAAGCTGCAAAAGTAACCCTCCCATAATCAAACAGCACAACAGAACTCTTTTGTAACTTGCTTACAGGATAAAAGCATTCAACAAGACTCAAAGCTGCCAAATAATCAAAACTAATCAAATTAAATAGGACTGTTCCTAAATTTATGTCTTGCTATCTCTGAAGGTAACAGTGTGTTCTTGAAATACATCCTTATGACAAACAATAGATAATTTCAGCATCAATTGTGTATATATAGTTCCAACTAAATGGCTGTCACACCATACCAGAGAGCTCCATCAGAAAAGTCGCTTCAGGCTGCACTAGAAGACAGGCAGTTCAGAAACTGCTACCGAGAGCTGCAGGGACACAATTACACATCCAAGCCTTGACAGTTTGGGGAAAATAATCACATTAACTCTCATGAGTTGTAGAAAACCTTCAGATTTTTTGGCCCTCTGATAATAAAGGATATTGCACAATAGATATTAACTTTCTGTCTGGAAGAACAGGAAAGAATAAGACAAAAGAATCTTCTGCAACAATTTAAACAGGAATGAGCTGAGTCCTCCACCATATCAAGTCATGACTGGGTATCTGTACTGGGTTTCTGGGGCCAGGTTTTGCAAGTGGGGAGGCTACAGGGGTGGCTTCTGTGAGAAGCTGCTAGAAGCTCCCCCCATGTCCAGCACAGTCAATGCCAGTTGGCTCCAGGAGGGACCTGTTGCTGGCCAAGGCCGAGCCAATCAGGAATGACAGTAATGACTCTGTGATAACATATTTAAGAAGGGAAAAAAAAGTTACTGGGCAGATGAAAATTGCAGCCAGAGAAGAATGGGGTGAGAGCATGTGAACAACTCTGCAGACACCAAGGGCAGTGCAGAAGGAGGGGCAGGAAGTGCTCCTGGTGCCGGAGCTGAGGTTTCCCTGCAGCCTGTGGTGCAGCAGCTGTGCCCCTGCAGCCCATGGAGGACCACGGGGGTGCAGAGATCCACCCAGAGCCTATGCTGGAGCAGATGGATGCCTGAATGAGGCTGTGACTCCATGGGAGGCCCATGTTGGAGCAGGGTCCTGGCAGGGGTTCTGAAAGCGATTCCCAGCCCTCAGAGCTGCGTAACAAAACTTATTCAAGGCTCTCCTAAGCTAAATCAGACAGGTGTCCACACACTATAATTTCTCATTTCAAATCAACTTTTTTGGAATGATACAAATCAAAGGAGCAGAACATCACGCAAAAGGGGACGACCATGTAACACAAAACACCTGGGACTGCAGGTCAAAGAACTGAGTCCCTCTAGTCCCAGATCACCCAGTGCCCAGCATTAGCTTGGGCAAGCCAAGTGAGTTGATGCCTCCACACATGGCTATGGAAGGCCAGCAGCACTACTTCAGCATTTCCATGCAAGGCACTTGGACAATGACACTGCAATCACCCATACTGATCAAGAGCAATTAACTCTTAAACATTCAAAGAACCAAAAACTTTTTATGTCTTCAGCCATAAAAGAGAGAGAGATGATAAGGTTTAAGGCTCACTCATTACCCTTTAAGAACACAAAGCTCATTTTCAAAACTGCCAATGGATTTGATCAAGGCCTTAAAATTCACTTGCAGTTCCCAGTCTACATCAAGGGCAGAACTTTCCAGATACCTCTTTCCAAAGTGTCTTCTCATGATCCTCACCTTTCCCCACCTCACAAGCTACTCCCAACTTAAAATGTTCCACCTAGGAAAAGACAAAACCAACCAAAGCCAATCCACCAGCTGTTGAACAAATTTTATATGAGCTACTTGCAATATCAAAAACTGAAACGTGGTTATTAATAATGCTTTGTTAAAACTATTATGTTTCCACTTCTCTGCTCATCTGAAAGTTTTTGTGCCTCATCAAAAATGAGCTCAGTATGAAATCAAATGCAAAGTTTCAGGATAGCAAAAAGTACCAGAGGAAATTGCTGTTAAGGAAGCAGAACGCAACTAATTAATAAGCTTGGTTCGTTTCTGTTGCTGTTTCTAAAATCACAGACACTGAATGTTGAATTCCTATAGAAAAAAAAAACCCAACCCCTTACAATGGAAGACATCTTCAATGAGTAAAACTGGAAGGAGACACAGCAAAAACTATGTAGACATAAGCTAACTCTTAGCATGGCTGGGAGAAGGTGAAGAAGGCAGCATTTTTGTTATATATATGTGGGAGCATGAGAAAAATAAAGTGAAATTTTTGGGAGAGGGCAAAAATATCTACTCTTACTATTAACATCTGCAAAACAAACTCCATTTGAAAGAAGGACTGTTGTGACTTCCAATTCGAAGAACAGGAATGGCCTTATTTCAAATACAGTAGGATATTAACAGTAAATGCAAAATTATGAAACCAGGGATTTGCATATTAGGTTATCTACTGCATTTAAATCTGAGTATATTAGAAATTCTTTTCTTCAGAGAGAAAAGAACAAGTAGCTTGATTCCTCTTCTCCTCACTGAACTTCTCGTCAAGGTTTAGGACCGTCTGAAAGTGTTCTGCCTCTAGCCTAAATAAGACAGTGTTTCTCATCACTCAACACATCCTAAAAGCAAAATATAAGGAAGAGAAATGCAAGCTTATAACAGAAGTCTGCCACTCCTACTCACATATTTATAGCACCAGGGTTGAGTATAAGCGTTGTAGAATTTAAAATAACAATAAGGATATTAAAGACTCTGAAGACAAGTAATCATAAGCAGTAGCATAAAAGGCATAAGGAAAAATGTAGTCTAACAGTGCAGCTATCCCACTGTGAAAGCCCTCTACACATTAATAAAGCACCCAAGTGAAATGATGATCAAGTACTGATGATACAGCTTAATACAGCAGTTTTGAAAAGCTCCCACCTGAAACGAGAGGAGAAAGAGTTGTACATTAGTTATGGGGGAAATTCCAAGCCCCTGTGGCCTGAAATTAGGAATTGCATTAGAATTTGTAATTGGTCATACAATTTTCCAAACAGACTGTTTCATGCAAGGTCAGAAACATAGAATACAGAACACCTGAAGAACTGGGAACTCCATCATCTCTACCAATAACTGAAGTTAAATTATTTTAGGATATTCTTAGCTAACACAGTGTTATGGTAAGTGTTCTTATGACAAGTTTCTGCTGAGAGCAAGGGTGTGCACCTCTGAATTCAAAATCAGAATAGCTTCTTGAGGAAATTCTTGTTTTTAATATGAATCTTTCAAGTTTTTGATTGGTGATCTTTAAAGACAATGGCTAGCAAATTGATATTTATTTTTTCAGAGATGTAAAAATTGGTAAATTTTGTGAAATGCTCTATCTTTTACCACAATAAGAAAAGCATGGGGAAAATTCGCATAATCCAGCTTTTAAGCACAATTGTAAACTAAAAGCCAATGAGAAACTCTAAAAATTAGGCAGAGAAATTTCCAAAATCAGACATTAAAAGTCTTACTTTTTTTCATACGATTAAATGAACCTGAAAATTTAGTTCCATAAGCAAATTCCCCAAGAATTAATTGTGAAAAACTATTGAGAGCACTTCTCTCAGCCATTAGAAGGGTGTATCCACACATTCACTCTTACATTCACATGTGAACTGCACAATCCATGTCACCCCGGTCCCAGACAGCACATCTCCTAAACCAGACTTTTCACAAGTGCAGGCAGCAGGGCCTCAGAAGACCCTGATGTAGTGACAGAGTCATGTCCTGCAGCCTCAGCTTCAGCTCAGGAAGAACAGCCTTGCTGAAGGTTGCCAAAAGGAAAGCCAGAGAATAGATTTGCCTCTCTCCTTACAGGAAACACTGAACAGGTCAAACACACTGCTCACCTCCATGGCGAGCCTGAAGAGGCTAACTAAAATAAAAACTGGAAAAAAAGCCACAAAAATCCTTACATTTCCTCAAAAGATGCAGAGTTCTGAAGAACCCCTCTACAGGTCTGCCTGCAGCATTGTCAAAGGATTTAGTCATTCCAGAGGGAGAGCCAAAGATTTTATAATTTTTTTAAATGAGATCTGATTAAAATTTAACACAGTTAAATAACATATCTAGGAGCTTAAATAGCCTACTTCTAAAAATGATGACAAGTGCAAATTGCAAGACAAGCAGGATTTTTAAAAATCAGCTACTTTATGTGTCTAAAACAGTGGAGTATGATTAACACCAGAGCTTTAAAACTTTGGGCTACTACCTGCTCATTCCCATCCAGACTGTCACAACACGTCGCACAAGTGTGACAGGGTTTGGGTGCCTTTATTATAACAGCCTTATTTTAAAACAAAACTTCTGTTCAAGAAGTTGACCCAAAAGATTTCCACCCAAGAGTGCTGTGCAGCCTTCAGAACAGTCTCGACAGATGGGAGAGATGGGCACAGCAGACAGGTCTGAAATTCAACACAGGCAAGTGCAGGGTCCTGCACCTGAGGAAGAACAACCCTGTGCACCAGTACAGGCTGGGAGCAGACCTGCTGGAAGCAGCTCTGTGGACAACAACCTGATGGACAACAAGCTGCCCATGAGCCAGCAGTATCCTCTAGTGGCCAAGGCAGCCAAGGGTATCCCGAGGTGCATTAGGAAGGGCATTGCCATGTGAAGGGAGGGGATCCTGACCCTCTGCCCCAGCCAGCCCTGGTGAGGTATCACCTGTAGCACGGGAGCTCCTGGAGCAGGTCCAACAGCTGAAGGGCCATGGAGGGGACTGGAGTACCTCAATTGTGAAACAGGCTGAACAGAGAGTTATGAAGTCTCTTTCTCTGGAGGTATTCAAAAGCTGTCTGAACACAATCCTGACTAATGGGCTCTAGGGAACACTGACTAAGCAGGAAGGTTGGACTGGACCTCCGGTGGTCCTTTCCAACCTTAACCATGCCATGCTTCTGTGACCAAGCCAGTATTTGTACTCAGAAGAACACCGCTCAGGAAAACTTTGCTTAACAGGTGACACAACTGCAGGCCTAGAACAAGGGTGCACAAGCAGTCCAAGTCCAGAGGGTGAGCAAAGAGCATATACAGTTTTACCTTCTCCTTTGGTTATCACATTAACTCCATATTCACAATTAAAAACAAAACAAAAAAACAAAGAGGAAAAGCCTTGATAGCTTAGCAACACCTTTACTTGGTATTTAGACATAGCACATAAGGCACTATGTGATCTTGTCCACAGCCTGTGGTACACGCTGTAAATTGTCTTTTTAGGAGCTGAAGCAATTTCCCTTTGCAGTGAAAGCCAGGGAATGCTGTCACTGCTACTGTTAGCACACAGTTGCTTACCCCTCTGTATTTATGCTCACAGTTTCTAGGCTTGTGAGCTGGAACTGCTTACAGCACTAAATAAATGCAGAACTGGATAGGTTAGAATAATCTGTTTAATGCAACATGTGAAGGCAGGGCAGAACGTGAACCATGAGATGTTCAATGAATTCCCAGAGTAGCTGAATCTGAAAAGCCGCAGTGACACAGAGCATTGCCCATTTCAGTAGCCTGCACTGGGAAACTCATAGGATTTATCTGCAATAACCATCGTAGGGAAGAAAGTTCTTTTTGTTTTGATTACTTTGCTGAAATATCACAGTAAAACTGCTCCCAGGTTTAAACAAAATTAATGCTGCTAGCATCCATGAATTTTAATATATTCCGTTCCCTAAACTGTCTATGCCACTACAGCAACTGAAGGTGTCTCAGTCTGAGGCATTTATTCTCCTGTCTTTGAAATGTTATTAATGTTATCATTCACTTATTACACAGTCTGGAAATTACAACACCGAGGATTACTCTCTTTTCGAGCATCCAAGTTGCTTACAGACTAAAGCCTTTTCCTCAGTATCATTCTACGTGCATCACAAAATAAAACAGAAGACTCTTCAGCAGTCTGAGCACTCCACACAACTGATCTCCCTACAGTCACAATAGCAAAGAGTTACTGGCAGAATAGTCACCTGCCCTGTCTTCATGCTGTACCAGTGTGGATGTTATGTTCTGCACAACAATTCAAGCCAAGATTAATAAATGCAGATTGAAGACACATGATCGTGCCCTCTGCATTGCCCTGCCTTTCTTTGTGTGGAATGGCTGTAGGCGTCCCATCTCCCGCTCTCACCATGTCTCCAAGATCCAAAGCTTAAAATGGACAGGGTGCAAGTATTAAGCTACTTTCTTTCTCCTTCAGTTTTTATTTTAACCTGTTCTATGGCAACCCTTCTGCATAAGTCAACAAGTGTTTGGATTTACATCATTTATCAATGCAGTAGAAGCTGAGAACACAGCTTTGGTAGGCTTTGGCACTAAAAGTCTAAAGGCCTCTGAACCAAATCCTATTCCTTTTTCTGGATTAATAATGGATTCATACTCCAAAAGATTCCTGAAAAATGTTCCCTTTTAGCATGGAACTCTCCCAATTGAAAAACAGAGAACTACTTTTCTGTCTTTCTTTCCTACTCTTGGGTGTCAAATCTCAAGTAAATCCCCGGAATAAAACAAAATGAAAGGCATTCCTTTATACATAAATGAAGTATAATCAAATAATTATGTCTAAGATAAAAAGTCATGTAGTTTTTTTAGGCAACTAATGTCTCCTGCTTTAGATCTCCTCTTATAGTCAGGACATAGATGAGCATATAGCAGAACAAAAGACTTATAGAAGGAACTATTTTGAGCCACAGCAATTAAGCTCCCCAGTGACAAAGGCAGGCAGCAGAAGAAACAAGAACTTCAAAATTATCTTTTTCGGTTCCTTACACCATTTCCTCTTACACTTGAGCAAAAATTCTTACAGTGCTCTTTTGGGATTTTTCTTTTTCTCCCTTTCTTCTGTGTTTATCATTCAATCTATGTAGTTTCCACTTCACGGGTAATTTTGGCATGTCCCACTGGTTGCTTAGAGATGCTTCAGTTTCTATTGCTCCTTTTCTGTTCGTACTGTAACTTCATTCTGAATCTCACCTCCAGCAAAACTAGGTTTGCGAGTGAAGGAAGATACACTCAGAACAGCCTTTTTAACAACCACACCAAGGTGTAAAGCACAACATACTACATTATTTTTTTTCTCTCCTACATCTGAAAAGTGGAGGAAAGAGTCCTTAGCAACATTTAGCACTATCTCACACCAAACAGCAAGCATGGCTCTGGTAGTCCGTCTTACAGGGCAGGAGAGGATGTTTTTGACCTCTGGTGGTGGAAGAATGGTTTTACGAATTTTTTTGTGCAAAGAAAGAAAAAGTAAAATGAGCACTGCTAAAACCACCCAGCAAAACAAGTGTGTACAGTAGGGGAGAGAAGAGAGGATAAAAGCAGCAGCACCGCTAGCTCCCAGGCATGCCCACTATCCCAGCCACTTCCTCAGCCCGCCTCCTCTCCGATGCTTTGTAAGACAGTGCCATGCTGTGGACACTCTGCTCCGCTGCCACTGCACTCTGCAGTCTCTGCAGGTACAGTAGGCCTGTTTCCTGACCCACTTTCCTCACCAATCTCTATTTAGCTCTACGCTAGTGATGCTCCTGGCATGACAATCAGATACTGCAGCCTGCAGTGCAGTTCGTTACAACACACTTGCAAGCTCTGAGTAAATTCAGTGGAAAAGTACTGTATCAACGGAGCCTAATTAAACTGATGTCATTTTCATAAACTTACGTCAAACGCAACAACAAAGAAGTGTCCAAGAGATTTAAAAGATGACTTTTTATTTTAAATCTACTAAATATGCTAGGTAAAAAATAAATCCAAAAGATCTTTTCTACTCAAGGCCTGCAAAAGGAAAAAGCTATTAGAGCTAGTACCTTTTCTCTGGATTACCTAATCAATCTTAACTTGTGCCACTTAAAACCTGCCGTAATTCCTTCCACTGTCATCTATTTTTAACTAGAGGACTTCACAGCTTAATGTCTAGTGAAATTATAAACTTAATCTCACTACAGCTATTAAAATTATCTTCTTACATGCACTAGAACCAAATGCCTCCTTCAAACACAGCCACTTGCAATTAACTTCAGAGTTCACTTGCACTTGCAGTTAACTTCAGATTTTACTTGCACGTAAATGTGTGAGGGTAAAATCTGTTCTGGAGCATTCGCAATTATACCAGACACCTAGGATTGTTCTGACTCCAGTTAGGGTCTTAATATGTGAATACCTCTGAGATCAAGAAATTGGAGTTTGGTCACATCCCATTTATCGGCAAAAAACCCTAGGCATCTCCTTTCCTTTATAGGGAAATACTGCAACAAACGGCCATAATCTGGGTCTCAGTTAAGAAATCAAATTGCCAAGCCCATAGATTATATTGTAGTAATTCACTATACTACAGATCTCTACTTCCTTCCTGGGCACTGAAGTTAACTGTAGAATTCTGCAGTGGATGCAATGCAGGCGCACCATAAACACATGAAGCGTGTTGCTAATATTCTGCAGGCGGAAGTCACTGAGATATTTCATATCTAAGGGTCTTACCAACTCTCTCTTTGGAAAGACACTGTTTCCATTCAGTGGAATGTTTTTGTACTTACTCAGTAAAACTCAGGTCCTTATCAAAAACAAGTTTTGAGAGTTCTTCAGAATCACTACACCGAAGTATTTTAAATTACTTAAGAGTGGGAACACTGAATTTGAAACACTAAAAACAGCACAAACTTATGTTTAGCATTGATGATAAATAAAAGCAGCAGCAGCAAATCAAATATGACAACACACACTCTGGGGCAATGAGTGCCTTGCAGGTGTGGATCATTTATAAAGAATATTATATATGGGAGGGAACATGAGGAACAATTATTCACAAAGCAGTCCCAGCGGACACTAGGAACAACCATAAATTGAATTGTTTGAAGGAATTTATTCATGTGCAATAGGACCAGTTTTGCTGAGGAGCAAGAACTATTACTAAAAAGTTCTTGTAGCTTGGCAGATGCCACACAAATTGACAGGGTTATTTTTTGCATTTGCACTACCATAATCACACTAATTTATTGAATAAACTCGAGATTCCCAAAAACGGACCCCACAGTGCTTATGTAAAATCTCTGCAGCAAGAAGGCTGATTATCCATTAAGTGGGGTGATACCAGCCAACAGCAAGAGAAAACAAAATTAAACATCCATCAGAATGTGCAATTCATCCAAATTTCATACCACAGGCACCTATAAATATATGAGTCATTATTATAATGTACAAGGTAATTATATTTCATCACTTATTACCTTGACCCAAGGAGGACCTCTCATCTTCAGATGGAAGACGCAATCCAGACTTGCATTTTTATGACTAAGGAAGCCTGCAAGAAGCACAGCTTACATAAAGCAGCACCCTTAGGGACTAGCAGTTCTGTAGACACAGAAGAAACTCAACATCAAAAAGCTATTGTAGTCTTTACCTTTTGCCCACCAGTGACCTACACCACTACCAAGCACCCTCCTTCTCACACTAGAATCCTCAGCTTTGAGCTGGATAACATACTCTTCATACACACCAAGTATTTCACATTTAAACCCAAGACAGGCAGACAGAATTCAAACAGGACTCTTCAGGAAGGACACAGTTAGGACAGTTGTTAGTGGCAGATCTGCCATAACTCACAGAGACCTGGCAAACAAAGAAGGTATTTAGAGGTACACAGCTTCTTTGTTCCTACCTAGGGATGAGATCAACACCACCACTACACATTATTTTGCTGCCTTGTTACTTACTGAAGATAAGATCACCCTCAGGGCAGTCCCAGGGCAAAGAGTCTGGCAATGCTGAGATCCTCTTGACAGCTTTTCCTTAGGACTAAATGTTGCATCTCATTCAATTTTAGCTTGCCAAGCCATGGACCACAAAACTAAATCCAGACTTTTGCAGGTCACTTCTCTAACCTCATGTCTGCTCCATTCACGTAGAGAATACATAGTGAGGCCTGGGAGTTTAGAAATAGCAAATGAGTAACTATACTGGACCAGTCCACTCCAGTGCTAGGTATTTCACAAGCACATAAGAGAAACCCTCACTAGACAGTGACACAATAACATAAGTCTGTTTTTAGGGTCCATAGAAGTTTATATCCCTTCAAAAGACTATAGAGATTTTTGTTTGCTTTTTCCATGTGAACTTGGACATTCTCAATATTGGCATCCAAACATCCACTGAGTCCTGCTATGCTATATTTCGTTCTCCAAAGCATTTGTTATTGTTTTTAATCAAACAAAAACACCATAGGAATCCAAGCCTCTAATCTGAATTGTTACTGCTTGAACATCTGTTAAAAAATTCTGGCTGTAAAAGCAGAACAGATTCTGGTTTACACGGAAAACTACGTAAGTAATAAATATCTGGTAAATCAAGAAAGCACTTTAGGGGATATAATCTAAAATACAATCATTAAATTACGTCTTAGTCCCGGAGTGTGGAATCAGAGAAAAACCACAAAACTAACACTGGTTTTGATGGTTACTTTCAGTGTTGCTGGGCTTAGGAGGCTGACGCTGGCCTGATTTGCAAATCCACACATGCCCATGGGAGTGGGATCTCCGCTCGTTTCGCATTATGTCAGATTTTCAGTTCTTGGCAGGAAGGTTGTTTTCCTCCATGAATCAGCAACTGTCCATCACACTACAATCTGTGAAGTGAAAACCCCACCTCATCAGTATAAACTAAATGCATGTATGTATGTTTACATCAGAGTTGGTTTTGGTCTCTCTCTATATAGCACATATGTGTGGACTGTCCCTTGAACAGACAAGCACATACATACTTCTGAAAGCCAACCACACAACAAAGTAACTTATCAAAGCATTGTAAGACTGCAAAAGGTGAGATAAGGCAGCATATCATCTGCATTGTGAGACTTTAAATGCTATGGTAAAGGACACAAACAACAACCCAATCTATTTACTGCTTTCTCCCCATCAAGGGGCAACTCCAGAACTGGCCCCACTGTGTCAACTGCAGAGCAGCTGACTGTGCCTGCTGCTGAACAGCAAACTACATTCTCGTTGTCAGATAATGGATTCTAAACATCCATCAGCAAGGAAAACAAGCGCAAATAAGTTACATTTGAAACATCTCCCTGAAACATGCTCCAGAATTTTAACAGCTCTCTATAATACAGGTAATACTTCTAAAAAATGATAGCAAATTAGATGAATGCTGCCCCAGTAAACTGAACTTATTCCCAGAAAATACTCTGACAAGCGAACCATGTGCTTTGCAAATGTATTACAGAAAAGCATGTACTAATAATTCCTCTTCTTATTCTTTCTGTCTCTGTCTCTCCCCAACATATGAGAGATTGCAGTAGTCTTGTATGGCATCACTGTACTAATACTAAATAACAACAGATTTGCTGGCTCAAAAATGCCACTTTTAAAAAAAAGTAGGCAGGGGAAAATACCTTGATCAGAAATTCACTGTTAAAATTCAGGAACACTCCCAACTCCCATTATTCACAGTGTAAACTAGCAAATTGATAACCCGATCCACTGGATGAAGCAGTCCAGAAGAAGGTCTGGGCCTTCATTGTTTCCTCTGTTTGAATTACATAACCAGGGTATTGCAAAATTTACCCAAATTATATCATAAAACCTACACCTCATGGATATAGATTCACAACTTGAGACTAACCATAAATTAACTCAAGAAACTGGTTTTGTTTCTTGCGGCATTAATTTGCACATGAACTGAGTGACCATTGAATACAGAACAGCCAAGCTATCAAACTGCAGCAGTACTGTTGAAAGGAAACCTTTTTTATCTTTAAATGCAAACATGTATTTTATTATTAGCTGCATAGGGGTGCTCTATGTTTACACAGCTCAGAGCTGGATTTAAAACCAGTTTTAACAGCCAATTGTTTCAACCTGCATGTAAACAAACATACTGCATTTCTTCATTAGCTAGAATTTGCTGCAGTCTGTCAGCCATCTGTACTGTCTTGCATTCTGTGCTCTATTCAGAGCACCACTATCAAATGTTGGTGATATAGTATTGCTCTCTTTGGAGACATCACGACTACACTATAAATAGTTCAGAGACATAAACCAGTATTTCTAACAGTTGTCTTAATATCTGCTTTCTCAGAATGCATTCGGTTGTTCTAGCTCTCATCCAGTTTTGGTTCTCTGTATCTTTTTTTGTGGATACGAGGAGAAGAGATTTTATTTTGGCTTTCTCAGAGGTGCAGAGCAAAATCTGCAGCCCAAGCACAACTTGATTCAACTTCTGCACCCCCCAAATCCTGGATGCAGAGGCCAAACCTCAGAACATAACCCTGCAAATATCTGCAGTGCAGTCACAGGGGCGGCTGCACAGTACACAAGGCTCTTGTTAAACCAACTAGTTTGGGTGCCAGACCCAGTCACGGCACAGGCCTGCACAGACAGAACCAGAGTGACCCACACCACCCTGAGCACACACTGAAATCACACCCCAACCAAACCCAGCCTGGAAACTTGCACTGTGTTGGTGCAGCTCTGTGCTGGAACCTTGCAGAGCCCTGGCTCACTTCCAGCTAGCTCAAACACCAGCACATCCCTGGCTCTGGCAGTACAGACTGATGGGTGCCACTTCTCCCCATCCTTTTCCCAGGGCCACAGTGCATGTCGACGTACCCTGGGGCAGCCTTACATTCCCCTGAGCTTTGAACATCAGGGGTTTTCTGGATGACAGTGCTGCCCTCCGTACCCCAGCCCCTGGGTCTGTCAGGAGTGCCCCAGAAGGCAGTGCTGGCACCGCCAGTGTCCTCCAGCCTGCAGCCAGACCCAGGGCTGCTGGGCTGCTCTGAACTGCTCCAGCTCTCACACAGCTCCAAGGGGACTGCAGCACAGCTGAGGACACCATCCAGGCAGTTTAGCTACTGACTGAGCTCTGTGCACTAGCTTCGAACTTCAGAGGACAGGTCATAGCATCTTCAGAACATAGCTCAAAAATCCAAGCACCTAATAAGGGGCTTCTGTAGGCTGCTGAGACATCCTCTCTTTTAGAAAGGGGGGAGAACTGACAGTGAGACAGGAAAGTTCACACACACCTTAAACTCCAGTTTTGTCTTCTAGGGACAGCAGAAAACTAGAATGTGACTTGTATAACCAAAATCACTTGACAAGTGATACAAACACAAACCACAAAGTTACTTGACATTCCAAAGCAAAAGCTGACTATTCAAATACGTCAGTTCACCCAGTGGAGGAATTTAAAACTTCTCAAGAACTTGATGCTCTGCATTCAAGTTTTTTCCCAGACTTACATCACACTTCTGATTTCAGAACTGCAGTGCTATAAACCCGCCTTCCTACAACAGAACAAATCTGCAGCCCTCCAGGAACAGACTCACAGCATAGCTGTGCAACACAACAGAGCTGTCCCTGATCAGGAGCGTCAGAATTCTGAAAACTGACTTCAGGGGCAAAATCATTCACCAAGAAGTGAATGTGCCTTATTCTTAGAGCTCTGTTGCAGTTTCATGTCTCAGTTTCAGATTGAAGAGAGTGGGGTGAAGCTCTAATTTTATTATCCTGTCAGACATAGACAATGGAGAGCAGGACTTGCTGACAATCAAACTGTACGAGTGAAAGCTTGTTATCCAGTACTCCCTGACAAAAACAGATACCTAACATGCAACTCAGTGGAAAAGTTCTGCAGATTTCTGAAGGAATCCCTCTGGATAAGTGTGGGTTTTTTGGGTTTTTTTAATAGCCATAGCTTCTAATACAACTGTCACTGGAAATCTTTCCCTTTTCCCAGCTTGAGGCTCTTTTTCTGGAACAGCAGCAACAAAAATGCCTTGTGACCAGATCATTTTCAGCAAAGCTTTTTGTGTAGAATTAAACAAGCCAAGTTGCAGGCATGAAAGCCAGCTGCCAGAGAGGCTTGCAGCCACAGCAGGTTCCTGCAGAGTTGCAGTACCACTGTTCCAACATGAGGAAAATGAACTCAGACATGCAAGCATTGAGGGCGACAGGATACAAAACAGTTTTTTCAACGGGGTTGGTTTTTTTTTCCCTTCAATGTCTACATTTAT
Organism: Grallaria varia; assembly: GCA_013396735.1. NCBI lineage: Eukaryota > Metazoa > Chordata > Aves > Passeriformes > Formicariidae > Grallaria > Grallaria varia. The sequence continues at coordinate 30,479 of VWZG01012351.1, read as the reverse complement.
CAGGCAGCAGGTTCAAAGCAGGGCTGGGAGGATAAAATACAGGTCTGTTCCCTTCCAGTCTGTTTCCTTCTGTGCCTGGAAGAATGAAAAAATGCAATACCACTGTCAAAATTTTCCAGTTCTATTTTGGCACATCATCTCTCAAAACTAGCCTAATCTAAAAATTTCAAGCATGTTTAACTCAAGAGCCCTTGACAACATCTAATACACAGGCTATTTATCATAAATTGAGGTGCTTATTTTTGGACTTCACCTTGAAACAGCAAAGAGTTACTGTTTTGTCAGTACCACAGAAGTTTATAAATCCTGCCAAATGTATTTCAATGGTACTTTACACATACTGCAGAGATATCCACAACTCTCTGAAAAAGTTCACTCAGCATTAGAGATGTGCATCCTTAGAACACAATGTGAAAACAAGGTCATGTTGGGAGCCACTATGACCTGTCTTCTCAACATGAACAATTATTCTAAGTAACTACTGCAATTTCTAATGTGCTTTTAACATATAAAAAAAATAACCTTTATTTTTAATGTTTTCTTTATGGCCATTCCACAATTCTTCCACACACAATGATACCACTAACTGCATTAATCCCCTGGAGCTTCAACTGCTCTAGAGAACTGTAAGAAGTTTGCAAACCTGCAAGGGACATCCATTGTAGTACTAGATTTTATGTATGAAAAGACACTATTTCGCACTTTACCACTTAGCCCAACCTTGTGCATTGCTGTTATACAGAAGCTCAAATTCATAGGTATCATGGGGAATTACAGGTTCAATGGCAAGCTGCACTCATAAGAGCCTTTTTACACTGCCTTTGCCTTTTAATCATATCAAACTTTTTCAAGCATTTCAAAAAAATCTCAGTCCACTGTCACATCCTTTTAATGCCTTCAGCTAAATTGATAAGGCTTGGACTGTCCACACATGGAAGTTGTGCTGACCCTGCCATGTCACTCCAGGAAAGCCTTCCATAAAGCAGTTTCCCTAGTCAAAACCACAGGTTGGTATCTCCAGTAGCAGTGAGCCACCTCCCTCAATACTTTGCCACTTACTCTACACACACAGCAGAACCTTCTCTCCATTCACATTTCAACCCAAACACATTGCGGAAGGTACCCAAGCACCCCCACAAAAGTGCTTTACTTGCCATGAAAAACTATCAAATGTTCTTCCCTTCCTTACCCTCTTCTGCAGGTGGAAACTACAAGGAATTAATATCAGCTATACACCACGAACAAAATCTTGAAGAGCCAAGGCAGCTCCTAACAAAAGACTGGTGCTTTAGGTGATTCGTAAAGATGCAGCTCTTCAAACCTCAGTGATTTCATCATGCCAAAGCCAGACCCACAAGCAACATGGTTTGTAAGAACAGCAGCACTGTTGCTCTTGCAAAGAACTGAAAAGGTTCCTTGTAGCTATCTTGCAGATTTCAAATAAAAACAAAATCAGGCTCTAAGTTGTTTTTCCACAAAATTGGTTGTGAGGCCTTTAAGTCAAACCCAAAGCAGAAAGTCCAGGCATATGTACAAAATAAATAAATGAAAAACAAAAGCCTTATTTCTAGCACAGTTATTTGTGGAACAAGCTGACTTAACGTCTCCAGAGTAATTGAGGTGAAAAAGTTGGCTTTGTGTTTAAAGGTTCACATACCACTCTGAGAAAGAATAAAAATAGAGGTAACTTCTTCAGACAAGCAAAGATCCTTAAAAAGAACTGCAGACAGCATACATGATTCCTGATGACTAATACTGCAACTCAGAAGAAACACTCAAATAAAAGGTTCTCATGAATCAGGACAGTCTTTTCCAAGAAATATTTTAATGATGACAAAATCACATCTGTGTCACCTCTAAACAACTCTGTCTCCTCTTCTGTTTACCCTTGCAGAAGAACACAACATTGCAGACATTGGGGTTTTTAATTTTCCAAAGAGCAGAGTGTGTTTTCAGTGGACTAATTTCAATAGCCTGTCACACAGACTGTGCATCCATTACCGCTCAAAAGAAAACAGAGGACATTGAGAAGGGCATAGAATTAAACTTATAAATTTAACTGTCAGTGTAAACCAATATGACTTAATTTCATACGACCAAATAGCAATTTATGCTAGAAAATGACAAATAACTAGACAAACTGCAGAACAAACCCTGAAAAATCAAAGTGATCATTTTAAGCCTCCAGATCAAGGGCTCTGATTTTCAGTGTATTGATAGCTAAACTGCAGAGTCGCTGCTCAACACATTTTCTACTTTGCAAACTTTGGAGTACAAGGGAAATAAGAACAAAGAGGAGAGGACAGCTAATTTTAGTGCTTCTCGGCTAAAACAAAATAACAACAAGGAGCCACTGAACCATGAAGCAGTTTTTTTCCAAGCTGCTATTTCAGTTACAGTCTTCCTTTCCCGAAGCCAGTGCTGGAAAGAAGATGCCAGCTTCTACCCTATCAGAGTAATAAAAGCACCTTATTTTATCCAGAGGGGCACACTGAAAGCTCTGATCTGCTTGCATGATGATTCTATACATTTTGCTGCACCCAAAACATGTATTACAGCTGACAGGAAAAAATACAATGATTTCTTTAATTTTCTTCTGCCTCATTGATTGTCCCTAATATGATGCATCGCTCCTGTAAACTGAACTTGATTTGAGTTTTGTGCAGTATGTTTTAACAAATAACCTGAAAACTCATCCCTTTGACAACTTATTAATACATCATTGGACTGATGCTTCATACTTCTGAATTTCGAGCATGCATGGAAACAGTTTTGAGGAGAAAAACAAGGTCTTAGGATCACAGGACTATTCAGGCTCAAAGGGACCTCAGGAGGTTTCTAGTCCAAGCTCCTGCTCCCAGCCAAATCAGCCATGAGACCTGACCACATCACGTTGGCTTTATCCAGACGAGTCTTCTTCCATTCCAAAAGACTCAAATGGTGCAGCCTCCTCAGGCAGCCTGTTCCTCTGCTTGATTGTCCTCTTGGTGAAAAAGGTTTTCCTTATATTAAGTCCAAACCTCATGCTTTTTTTTCTGTCCTTTGTTTCTCAAACTTTACCTTCTTGTAGGTACTGGCAGGCTGCTACTGTGTGCCATTGAAACCTTCTCTTCTCCATGCTGAATAAGCGTAGTAAGATTTTAATCATGGTATTTTCATCTATCAATGTCAATTAACAGTAAGCAAGGTACCAAGACAGATACCTCCTCAACAAAAACCCCAAACTTTCAGGTCATAAAACAAATATGTGATCTTCAAAAGAACTGTAATCACCTCAGGAGTGGATTTTTGAACTCTTGATTTTTCTGAAGTGAATTCCCATTTCTGGAAGTATTTACTCAGAACAACCCATCTTACATTTCCAGCATCATCAATACTACTCAAGGGCTGAACAAGTCTCCTGCAATTTAAGGATGAATGGGTTGGTTTTAGCTACTGTTTCAAAATAAAGCGAATTGAGAACAGAGGGTGAATACGGAAGTTTCTCTCCCAAATGGCAAATGACTAATAAGTTCAGGTAACCAAACAGAAAGCTAGAACAGAAAATGCTGTGCTGCCTTCACACACAGCAGCTGCAGCAGCAATAAAACATACTGGGTTAGGTTCATAATATTGCTGTTGAAGTTCGCTCTTCTCTAAGGAGCTATGGGCTATTACTTTGCAAACCTCCACAAGAATAAATTATGCTTTCCGAGCATTAAAGACACATTAACATGACACAGGTCATGGAAAATTCAAAATTCAAATACTTACTGAATCCCATAGATGAGAAAACAACTCAGTATTAGATGAAGAAGAGGGTTACATTCACTAAAATAAAGCTTTCTATTAAGTGATTTTTCAGGAACTATGATAACATACATTCCAATGGCTTAGATATCAGTGAAAGAGTCATTTAGACACAATTTCACTTTTAGTAATTCACTAGAACTCATAACCCTCTGGCCCAATTCCAGCCAGAATTGTATTTCCAATACAAAAAAAACTTCAAGTCAGTCTGAGTAGCCCCTAAAACCTACACCATGCCACACAAACTGTAAGCTGCTACAAGACAGACAGCAATACAGCAGCACATTTTGAAACTGTCTACACTTTTCAATGCTCTTCAATTATGTTAAAAAAAAAAAGACTTGACAACAAACATTTACTTGTCTCACCATTTCACTGATAACGTTATTAGCCAATGCATTCATCTCCCTAAGAGACAAAGTCAGTATGCTTACTCTTGCTCATAAATAAATGTTTAATTTCTTAAAAACATTTCCATAGAGCTAAAATCTGTTACACTTAATTATCTCCAGATTTACCTTACTTCTCAAATCAATAGGCCTAATTAAGCATTCTCTGCATAGCTGAATGTAAAACTGAATGTTTGCAAAATGACTAGAATATTATTATCCAAAAACATTTTAGAAACCCAGTTGAAGCTACAACAGTATTGTGAAGTTAAATTTCAAGCTAGATTAAAACGAAGAGACTTTTTTTAATAAACAACATGAGGCTGCAATCTTACTATTTCACTTAGGTATTAAAACCTGAAGTTTCATGTTTACAGGATTTTGTAAAAACAAGCTTTCAATTTTTTTAAAACCAACCACAAATATCACAAGACTTCCAAGAAAAGGTTTCCTTAACACGCATGCTGAGCTTCGCACAGATGATCACTGTCATCGCTATCTTGAATCACAAATACATACCTTTTATATCATTAGTTTTTATGACAGCCACCAGAAACTGAGCAATCCTAGAGTTTTATAACATGGTGGACAACTCCACTGGATCCTACAGAGCTCCACTGACTTGAGTGCACCTCTCTACATCAATGCTGAACTCAAACCAGAAACTCCGGCTGCATTTCAGGTCTCCTGTCAAGAGTACAGAGCTGAGTAGTCTGCAAACAAATACTTATGGATTCTATACAGAAGATTTACCATGAAGAGTTATACTACAACATAGGAATGCTTGCTGGTTTTTACCCCTGCCTTTTATTCTTCTCTGTCCATCAGAGACCTAAACACTATTTAACCGTACGTGTTTTATCCCTCTTTGTTTTGCAGCTGTTTTGAAGATAAACTATGAACTGTGCCACTGTTGCAAGCCAGCTCATCTGCAAAGGTTGCCTGAGAACCCTGCCCACTGGGACATGACTCAGAGCACAAGGCAGGTACATAATGCTTTCTGATTTTCGCATGGCAATGAGACAAGAGCAGCCGTACGGACAGTACTTTGCAACTTCTAGATGGGAAGGTGCAATTGGGCTGACTGCACACTCCGCTAACTGAATAATTTTGTAGAGTCATTTAAAACCACTGGTGCATTTCTTCTGCACTCCCAGGAGGATGCAGTTTGCCCTGTTATGATGGGTAGTGTGCTGGTCTTCAAGTCTTCACACATCTCTGTCTACTAATGGCAGGTTTGAAGTGTCTTACAGAGACAGAAAGATAGGAGACAAACATTAGGGGATTCTTCTATATGTAGCATTTTTATGCTTTCAGAAAGAGGTGCAGAACACAACTATTGACCGCTAAGTCTTTTATTCATTTCAGCAACTCTGGTAAGCAGAATCTGCTGGGGGGAGAATAAGGGAAATGTACATTGTCAGAGGAATAAAAAGGTTATTTAAAGATCAGGCAGGTCAGCTCTAAAACTCAGCTGAAAAGTTTGACACTGGTCCAGGAGAAATAAAGGGCTACTGCATCTCACCTCAAGGTACTGCCTTAGCTGAAAAAAGAGGTAAGTAGCCATATCTTCAGATTTCTAGAGTATAGAAATTCCTTCTTTCCAAAAGCAGAAGGATGCACAGTATACAGATAAAACCTGTCCTTGAAATAGTGACTGGCAGATCTGAATGGTATCCCCCAGAAGGTCCAAGCTCACTGTAGACCTTGAAGAGCTTTCAAATGCCAAGGACACCTGCTTATAGATGCTTGAACTTTGGAGAAAGTCTTTTCTCTAACAAATAACGCACTGAAGTATCCAAAAGTTTATGGCCAAACACACAAGTTAAAAAGAGGTAAAAAAGCCGTCTCTGCAGACCATCTCTCACAGGTGCAGGTCCAGCACGATGACAAATGTGAGCAGTGTGACAGGCTTGTTTAGGTGTGCAGCTCTGGCTTCCCAGCAGGCACACCAGATGGCTCTCAGTAGGTCTACACAACAACAACTCTCTTGGGCAAGAGAGCAAGGGAAAGAAACAGAGGAAAAAACACAGCAGCAAAATACCTCTGGACGAAACTTAGGCTAAAGCATGTGCAATGATTACAGTCCTGCATGAGAGAGATTTGTTGAACAAATTACAAGTGAAAGCAAATTAACTGAACTTTCGGGAGGTGCAACTCAGACAAATGTAACAACTGTGGGCTTTCTAATACCAGCTCTCCAAAAGCAAAGTAATCCCCTTCAATTATACCTAGGTATATGTAAATTACATTTAACAACACAACACCTGCATTTTTACTACTTCTGACATGTCTTACCATGAATTTAATTAAAAAATACTAAGTAAATGACATTAAAATAACTACATTGAAGAGCAAAACTAGAGTTCATAGATTCACTTATTCCGGCCCAACCATAAAACTAATTTAACATCACCATTCCAAGTGTTTTAATGTTTTTGATTCCTTTTCTTCCTGAATATCTGCCATCATATAGCACTGAATACAAGAGAAAATAAGAAAGTTAGATGGAATTCAAGTAGGAGCACTATTTGGCATATCAAATGTATAAGCATACAATACAAGGACATCATGATTAATCATATTTATCTAATATGAATAAAAGGATTTTGGACTTCGGTCCTGATTCCTCAAACTACAGAAATAGAGTGCTTAGCCCCATAATTACAAAAGAAGAGAACACAAAATGTTACTCTTTCAACCACAGGGGACTCCAAGACAAAGCACATACAGCCTCACTGAATGGGAAGAGATGTTCCTGAAGCATGTTGCCAAAAAGATAATCAACAGCACTATCATTTGAAATCCCTGTAGTAACACAGGTTATCTAACAGAAGTGTCAGTAATAAAGAATAAGGGAGAGTACGGGGAAAAAAACTAGGGTAAAAGAGCAACCTGGAATATTTAGTTTCAGCAGCGGTACATCAGTAGCCCCTCACATACTTAGCATTATTAAATTTGAAGTCCTCAGATAAAATTATGTTATTAGAATTCTCTCTGGCATGGCATGCTGAGCACGAACCCAACATACGTGAATAAATGCTCCTTTCTCACTGGCTTTCTGCCAATCTGACAGCAAACAGATGCCTTCACACACGAAACTGGTCATCCCTGAAGACGCCAAATACTGTCAGTGCACTCCTAACTTACTTGGCCACAAGACACTGCGGATGTCTGCCTGTACCACGCCAAAAGCAAAACAGGATACTATACCACTGTCCTCATTTGTTGAAGAGATGGGGATGGGGCGCATTATCTCTCAAACATGAAAGACATTAAAACCACATCAAATCCTATTTCATATTTCAGAATAGCTTGTCAACTAACTTAAAACATTTGTATCTTAAGATTATTAAATACCATCGCAAATAATTCAGAAATACCATCCTAACCTTTCTAAGTAAAAAGACACAAGCATTTTGCTTTTCGTGCCCTCCAAGCAGTCTGCATCTCAAACTTGCTGTGGCAAGGAAAACCAGAGACAGCAAATTAATCCTGTAAGACTTAATGCAAAGTGCTGAACCACACGAGAGCCTTCTATTACTCTGTTCCAAGTACTTTCTCATTCTACCTGAAGTTGCAAAACTCAGTATTATGTTTTGTTTAGGAGATTTAGGTCTAACATGTAAAGTGAACAAAAAAAATTCCAGAGAAAGTGACCATGTAAATGCATTTCTACAAGTCTCTATATCTTTCTTAGCCTCAACTCTGTGATGGAGGTCCCAGATACAAATCTTGAGCAGAAAAAGCAGTATCAAAGAGGATGAAGTCATAGAAATAAGCAGTAGAACATAAAAAATGATTGTCATCACAGATTTCCATTTTCTCATTTGTTTAAGGTTACTTGATATAGTAACCATGAAATAATATTTTGTATTCTTTTAAAACAGAATTAAGAATCAAACCACAACAGGTGCCATGAAACAGCAAAAGAGAAGACTGAATTTTTGTTTTCTGAAGACTGACAACATCCCCTCCCACCACAACCTGTGACTTGCATTCCCAAAGAAAACATTAGGACTCACAGTGAAGTGAAAAAAATCAATCTCTGTGTTCTAAAGGAACTGGCATACAGTTTCAAAGTAATCCTTTCAAACAGCAAATTTAAATTTTCAAAAGACAGCCTGACACCTACTAGCTCAAGATAAGATCACTGGTAATAAAAACCTTATGCTCTCACCCATCTTTCCAACACTGATAAGAATTGTTTTAACGAACATTCTCCTTGTCCAACAATCCACTCAAGCAGATGAAACAAAGGGTAGGATCAAATAGAGGCTTCAGATTTTAATCGGTTCTTCATACAAGTGCTCAAGACAGACCACTTAAGGTGAAAAGACTGCCTTTTGCCCACTTCTGTAAATATAAGATGTTGATATTTTCCTTACAAATCCACAGCAGAATCCCTTGTATACTGTATTAAGCAAGATGGTATAAGAGTAAGCAATGGTAACAGTGTCCAAAATGTGTATTTGAACAAGCTGCAGCAGCCAACATGGGAAGTTCCTGTAATGCTTTCCAGACTTCCATCCAGGAACCCTTCCACCGCTTCTACCTGTGCACAGCCCCACCCATGGCACCTTCATCAACTATGACTGTACATTAAACTGTAAATTTGACCAGACTTTTACAATGATTTTGCAGAGCTTTAACATAGGACCACCACAGATGAAGAATCAAGATGATACCTCTGTTCTCCAGAAAGCACGTTCATTACACTTGTGTTTCTCACCCACTCAGTTTTCAGGGTGCTCTGATGGCACAAAAGCAATTACAGAGCGCTGCTCACCAGTCCGAGGTGCTGAACTTACCATCACAGGTACAACAGCTGAGCCCAAGGTGTTGTTTTCCCACTGAGAAAAGGCTACTGGCAGGACTTAGAGGCTGCCAAAATGCCACAAACACTGCTTGAGTTCAGCAGCCTTGTATGCAGCCAGGTGAAAAACTTCTGCTCACGTGCTATCAGAGCTGCCCCAAAGATCTAACCCACAGAGCAAACTGGGAAGACTTCAGTGACACACCCTGCAGATGAGCCACCTCCCTACCTGGTTTTCATGGTGGGGAAGAAAGACATTTAAGCCAAGAATTTTACATAGCCACATAATTAAAAATCTTGTAATTGTTTCTGTCTAACTTCCTGTCCTTATTTTCTCACAAGATTCTGAAAAAATCTTGTAACTGTCCTCCCAAAAGTAATAAAGTTGGGTTTTTTTATAATTGTAAACCAATTATGGCCTATATCTTATAGACAGAGAGCTATTTAATCCAAAAGGAGGTGCCCCTTTTTCATTTTAACTGCTTTACCAGAGCGAGTAACGCACCTATAGAAAGATTAGGATGCCTTTATCTTTTCTTTGCTGTGGTTAAATCCTAAAAAAGGAGCAGGAGCAGATCAAGAAGTCAAAGAAAACAAAAATCCATTCACTGTTTTCTATTTCTGGCATTTATTTTTGCGCATTGAAGTCATAAGCCCTTTCTCAAAAGTACCAAAGAAAAAGGATTTTCCTCTATCCAGGCATAGGGGGGGAAAAAAAAAACCACAACCCACACCACAAAACCATGAGAAATCACAATAGGGGTCAGAGAAGGCATTAGAAAGGAATAAGATTCAAGAAGTAAAAATCTTGTCCTATGCTTGGATCTGTAAGGAGAACAAAGAATTTATAAACACAAAGTATGACACCTTGGCATAAACAAAAGCAATAAAGGAACTGCGTAATTATATACACCTGCAATGTGCCTTGTCATAGCAATTAATCAAATGTTAGACACCATAATATCGTTGTTTGCATTAAAGTTGCTAAGATCTGTTAGACAAAATTTGTTAAATGGTTTCATCCCTTTCCCCCTGCCCATAATCTCTTCCAAGTCCAGCAGAGTCTGGCTATTATTATTGTTTATGTCTATTTTTATAGACATAACCCAAGGTCTTAGACTTCCAAGGCTTTAAATAGGTTCGAAGTTTCAAAATCAACTAACAGTGGAGGCTGCAGAAAAACCGTGGCAACTTAAAAAATAAAGCTGGGAAGAAGGGATTTCCACTGAAGCAATTACCACTACAAAATCTGACTATTTAGTACTTGTTGATTTAACACTCAAGAGCACAACATTATACCAAACAATGTTCTGGAAAAAAAACCAATTCCTAAGAACTCCTTACTGATGCACTTGTTACCAAGGAAGGGACTAAGGGATTGGTTACATTGCCTTTACACTTGGGGAAAGAGGAATGAGGAAAATGGGAGCTAAAGTTGCAAAGTGTAAAAGGTGGTGTTTTTGGAACCATACCTCTAAGGAACTATCAAATTTTTTCTGACAGTGAAATACAAAAATTTCTTTATAAAGTTTTTATTTGCTTTCTCTATGATAAAAAACCACAAGGCATCAACAGGAGCATGGTTTTTTGCAACCTTTGCTGGCATCTGATTACATGCAAAATCCATTGAATTTATAGAGACCTCAACTGCCAGGAGACTAAGAATAAACCCTTAGGCAGCATTTAAAACAGGAGACAGTTTAGCATTTTTGTTCTCACAGGATTACATGCAACACTTCTACTTTTTCTTCCCCTTATCCCTCCTCCTTTCACAAACAAGTTCCGTTGGTTGAATGCTGCAGCAAAGGCACAGGCTATTGTAGACCACGTGAAGAACACAGAGTTCAGGAGACTCTACTTTTCTCAACTTCAATTTTAATTAGAAGAAGTCAGCAAACAGGCAAAGGAGATGAGCCACCAGGTGGGAGGACACACAGGTACCTGTCACTTAGCAGGTAAAGCAGTCTTGGAAACTTGCTGTGTGCCATGGCATAGCAACAATTTCAGCATCACAGCAGAAACACAAGTTTCTCTTTTCTGAATCTTCCATTGAACAGTAGCTCTACAATAACTTACAGCATAAGTACAAAGGCCAGAAGGACTGGCAAGACCCACAGCTTAAATGACTCATTGATTAGTGAAGGCTGGAAACATCAGACAAATGAAAACAAACACCATCAACAGCGTAGAAGTACGAGCATAACCCAAGTTCAAACCAAATCCAAAATCCCTAAATCAGAAGCAGGGAGAAGCAGACTGTGTGCTGGCACTGCCTTGGTGAGTTTATGGCTCCACAGCAACAAATGAGTTTGAAAGGACCAATGTTACAATGCAATAAACAGGTAGAGTTGGCACCACCAAGATCTCTCCCAACTCATTCACCTGTAGTACACTGTCCAGGAGTCCAGGATATTCTCTACCTATATAATGCATCTTATTAAGGGGTTACTTTTCAAAAGCAATACTCTTCTTAAGGAGACAGAAAAACAATGAACAATTAACAAAGTCACTTCAACTAATACAAAAAAGTAAACCATTAATGAGAGTTCTCCATCAAATTCCTATGCTAGTAACTTAAATGATATATTTATCCTTGACCCTTTTTCCCTAAGATTCCACTGTTATAGAACATGCCAATAAAATTCATGAACACAACTGAAACAGAAAAGGTAAGTAGAGTTTACACCAGAAGTTTCTTGACCTAAAGTTCTGGGGTCAGCCAGGTAAAAAAGAATTACTCTAACCTCAAATCATCATTTTGGCACTATTTTCCCATCCAAAAAAGGAGGTATGGATGAGATTTCTTTGCAGAGAACGCTGGAAATTGATAGCTTTGTTCCAGTTCACTACAGTTTCTTATTGATTTTCTCTCGTTTTAGCCTGCATTGATTTGTTAATCCCTTCTCCGTAACAGTTCTAATGACAAATTGAGAATGAAAAACTGCATGCTTTAGGGCCTTTTCCACCAACCTCTTGCTTCAAACTGTATTTTCACTTGAATTTGGAATATGTCCATGCACATTCCCTGGGTTAGAGCTGCTTCACCTTAAACTAGGTTGGGTGCATTTTACATCAAAACCTTTCTGTTTAGGCTTCTCACGGATAAACAAGGCAAGCAAAATCACGTCAGTGACGCAAAACTGGATTTCTGCACTCACACTTGTCATTTGCAAGGCTGCTGCTCAGAGAGACTCAGTCTTAAAACCAAGGACATTTTTTAAGTAATTTTTCAGCACTGTCCATGGTTAATTAGGAGGCATTAACTACATCATGCAGACGAATGGCACTACTGAACATATGTGGCATTGGTTGGTTTAAAAAAATCCTTCGGAGGAGCAATGAGCTGGATCACAGGTTGTCTCTGAGCTCAAAGCTGCAGTCATGATGCACTGTTACTAGAACAATCTATGTAGAGAGATGGAACCCAGGCAATACTTCTAATTTAGGAATATACTGTGAGCATGTGGAGATCAGAGAGTAACAACAAGGCAACTTAGATTAGTCATTTTACTGCTAATAGGCTCATTAAATACAGCTGCCAGCTTGGTCTCATTGTTAGGGCCTCACTGACAGCTGATGTGTGTTTGCAGGACCCACAGCTACTGCTGCAAATAGTCTCTTCATTGGCCTGATACTTCTCAGAGATCTCCAAGTGAGGTATTCATTTGGAATTCTATCGGCAACACACCATCAAATGGAAAATTAATTTATGAATTATGAAGATTAAGGCTTGCCCACACTCACGTTTGTAATACCTGTCACCACATGCTGGGTGGGTCTCCACCTCCTGACTTCATCCCATGTCAGTCCTGTCCTACACAACCCCATCTGTCAGCAAATCCACCCTTCCCGGTCTCCCAAACAGATTACAAAGCAGTGTTACCTCTGGCTGCCACTTCAGTGCGGCAGCACAACCCCAGCAGAGCAGATTTGGTCATTTTAAGCCAACCCTCACCTGCAAAAGTGATAATTTGAAAACATCCAGTTTGTACTCACACAGCATATGCTCTCTGCCATGCAAAGGCAGTCCAGGAGTTCTCCTCTGCCATTCACTTGGTGTGACTTTGATTTCCCACTCCCTTTCTGCAATGACAGCTGCAGAGAAATTGGTACAGGTGACAGGAAGCACAGTGCTGGACACCAGTATCATCTCCTCTTTGCTTTCCAAAAATTGCAGACCTAGAGTTGGTGAGCTAGGCTTAAAACACACTGCTGCTCTTAACTTCCAGAAATAACTTTGCTATGAATGTTAAATGTTTCTCTACCCAAGCCATATGATACTCCTTACAAACCACAGCCATGTCTTAATGGGATAAGAAAAGCACAGAATAAGTGGGATGGCTTCCTAGCCAAAAAGTTGCATTTGGATTTCAGCAGTTTGGTACTGTTCTCAATTTCCTGCTAGGAGAACAACAGAGAACCGACGGACCTAAGAAATAAATCCTGTTTCCTCTTCTCCTGTGACATAACTGTAAACTCTAAATGTACTTGCAGCATTGCCAAGATTAGTGTTACTCTCCTACCCAGGGCATGCAGAGCAGACAAACACACTTAATCAAACACAGACCTGCTGTATTTTGTATGCAGACTGTAGTTTCAGTATTTTGATACATCCTGTTTTGTTTCCCCTCCCCACCCCCCATAATTATTTCAACAATTTGTTCTCTTATTTTCATCCTTAATTGCAACTTGTCATTTGCACAGTGAGTTGTATGCAGAACCACTTCTCCATGACCTTTATTTTCTGCTATTGTCACTTAAAATGAATTGATAAGAACTCAATACAAGAATATTAAAGGGACCATTACAATTTTCATCACTGCATCTCTAAAACAGAGTAACAAAATCAATCAAGGAAATTCAACAATGCCATTTCTCAAAGGGCACGGATCAAGATTAACTTGTAAAAGACACCTATTTATGATTTGGAAAAAAAACCCCAACAAAACAAACAAACAAACCTCACCACAATACACACCAACATACTACTTGCTTACCAAATAAGAAACTCCACATCACTTCAAATTTTTTGCCTCCTTTCCTACCACCCAAAACTTATTGGATCGTTACTACACATATATTCTCAAACACTGAGCAGCAAAATCTAGTTTAGAAAAGCTCAACTTGTTGTTTCTCTCGCACAAAAATATAAACCTCTTGTTTTGAATATTCAAAATAAAGAAACTTACAGTAGCCAGTCAAAAAACTAAGTATTCAAAAGGCACACACAGAGCACAGAGATGATATGTCAGACTATCAGGCCATTCCCTTTAATATGGTTTAAAGTCTTGACTGCAGCTTCACTTACAAAAAGGCCTCTGACAATTTTCCCTGTAAAGAAAAACAATTACAAAAATAGTTGTTTTTTTAAACCAAAAGGTTCCATTTTCAATATTATTGTGACTACATGCTAAGATAATAATTATGTTTATACATTAACCTGTCAGTTATATCATTAAAAAAAATCATTGTCATCATAGCAGATATATTTGTCTTGTAGGCAGCTGCTTAATATTTTTGCAACATGAATGTGGAAAAGGAAAAAAAACCAAAGGTATCTTTCAAACACTTAACCAAAAATGACATCTTTCTGCAACAAGCCATGAAAATGTGGGTATTTCTAACACCATTCCCTGAAAAAAGGAACCATACAGCAGATCCAAAGCAATCTGTATTGCACGGGATGAACATACACACTGAGATGAGCATACATATTGGCACTATGAACCACTGTAGGATCAGGATAAACACAGTAGGCAAAGGTTGCCAGAAGTCTATCCCTTTTTTTCATTCCCTGACACAACTAGTCCCTATGTCCACCACCAAGATTCAAGTTGAGTGATGGTTATTTCTCAGTTTCCTAACTGAAATTTCAGAGATCCCTCCTCAAAAAACTGTGATCTAACACAGCTTGCTTTAAGTAGAAAAGGATATGCTGACAACATGTCTCCATGTGAAGCCATGCACATCCAAAACAACTGGCACCTTTCCTCCCATCCAGCTTAGTAAGAAACGTTCAGCACTGCACAGAGACCTCTCGCTTGTTTATTGCTGCAGCAAATGTTTGCTGCAATGTGAATGCCATGCAGAACATACCACAAACAGTAGAACAATAGCTATTACAGCCAAAAATATCAAACAGACTAGAAAAGCATTTTGACAAGGAGGAAACATTAAACCAGGTCTTTGTAGCATCTGCTAAATACAGAGACTCATCATATTTTGGGCCATTTGTATTTAATTGTCCTTTCATCTGAAGAGCGGTGGATGTGAATGCGCATCAGGCAGCAGATGAGTCAGATGTTCTGAAGAGGTCCAATCAAGGACGCACGCAACACAAGAGCTCTGCATGCATAATGTCTCACACAGCAACTTTTCAGAGCCTCGGCCTATTCGATGGTGGTTATGCACCAAAGCACTGAGAAGAAAATAGTAAATAGACCTGCAGTAGCAAAATGCGAAAGATTTTAAACACGGTCCACACCAAGAGCCTCCACACAATCTTTAAAAGCAGCCAGGAAAACATACTCAGATTAGTGGATAATTACCTAAAACTCAGGCTTTTGCTTTCCTTTTGTTTCAGTTTAAAGGAAAAAAGTCCTCATATTTCTCAAGGTCAGTGTTTTCAAACAGGTTTGTCAGACGAAGTCAAACTCACAACGGGACAGCTCACTCACAATACTTCACAAGTGAAGTTTTGAAGTGGCAGACAGAGACATTACAACAATTTTAGTATAAAGAAAGGAGAATCCCTGGTCTTTGGTGGAGAAAATAAGTAAGCCATGAGCATGGAGACAAGGAGCAACACAGGAGGTTAAATTTACTGCGCTGTCCTTGAGGTAAACTAGAGTGTCTTTTATACTGTCCTCTAATCTTTAGATTAGTTTCTCCACTTTGGCTTTAACAATATTAACTGAAGTGCAGAAGCAATCAGCAGACCACAGCTTTGCCAAAAATTCAGTTGAGTCATTAGAAGTGATTTATAAAAACAGACTATGGGTCTATCATTAGTTGTAATCCTCAACTGTTCAACTGTCTCTCTGCATTAAACACAAAAACTGGAATTGCTAATTCAAGGTAAACATGGAAAATAACTCATTTCTCTATATTTCTCTTAATTCAGCTCTCAAATCAAATCCCATCTCGGTATGACCATAACTGGAAAAAGGGGTAAACTGTGTGTTAAGAAAAACAGCTTGTTCTACATAGCTTACATACTCTAATTTAATGCATTTTCAAGCATACATTCTAGCTTTGGCATTATTTTGTAATCTTGAAGTGAAACAATTTAGGCTTCTACAATCTGTTTTTTTCATTTTCTCATCAACACAGCTCCTCCTAGGATACAGATGATGCTCTTAAATCATCTTCATGCTGTTATCTCTGCAAAGAATGATGTCTGCTCCAGAACACTGCCATTGCTAATCACTCAAATCAGGTCTCTCACAGGTCTATAAGGAGGAACAGCGCTGAGGGCAGCAGAATAAAGATGAGATTGTTGTTTCTCCTTTTCAAGGAATGTATCCCTTCACTTTCACAGATCACTGGTCCTGTCGAGCATAAGTTCCCCTGCGCAAAAGCTACAGCTGCCTTGGCTTTGTATTGTTCAAGAAATGACAGAACTATGTACGTGAGACACTGCACAAAGCACAGACATGTGAAACAGATTCCAGAATGGAGATGACTATAGATAACTAATGACAAAAAGTAGGGACACCCATGTCAAAATGAGTAAGAAAGCTGAGACCCAGTGGAGTCAACAATGACTAAACAAATTATTCATTAGTGCAGCATCATGGGCTCTGAAGCTCCAGTTCACATCCGAGTGTGCACATATCCACAGAACACTGATGACTGAAAGAGAAGAGGCTGACTCTTCTAACCAAAGTCTTGCCATAGGAGAGTATTGGGAGGCAGAGATGAAGTACCTACACTGCAGCTGAAGCTGTCTACCAGTACTTACCCTGTGAATTTTGAGAGCCAGCCATCCCGTAGGGATATGCACACCTTTGGATTGGATGTCTGCCCAGATGGAACCTGCACATTGCCTGCCAACATCGTCATATCACAGAAACACAGAATGAGTCAGGTCAGAAGGGACCATAGCAGGTCATGTGGTTCAATCTCCCTGCTCAAGCAGGGTCACCCTAGAGCACATTGCACAGGATTGTGTCCAGCGGCTTCTGGAATATATCCAGGTAACCTCTTCAGTGCATGGTCACCTGCACAGTAAAGGCCTTCTTCCTCATATTCAAGTGAAACTTCCTGTGCATCAGTTTCTGCCTGTTGCCTCTTACCTTATTGCTTAGAACCACAGATGGAACCTGGCTCCATCCTCCTGACATCCTCCCTTAAGATACTTAGACACAGATAAGGTCCCCTCTCAGATGTCTCTTTTTGAGAACAGGCCCACCTCCCTCAGCCTGTCCTTGTAAGAGAGACACTCCAGTCCTCTCATCACCTTTGTCACCCTCCACTGGATCTATTGCAGGAGCTCCATGTCTCTCTTGTACTGAGGAGCCCAGAACTGGACACAGAACTCCAAATGCAGCCTCACTGGGGCTGAGTACAGGGGTAGGATCATCTCCCTCAACCTGCTGGCAATGCTCCGCCTAATGCAACTCACATGCTGCTGCTCAGACCTTAAAAGGACAAGAAAATGGTTTGCAGGCAGTCCAGGCTGCATGTTGTGTCAGCCTACAGCAAACAACTTGAGTCAAGTTTTCTTTCTGATCATCTTTATGTTTGAGGATAAATCATTTTGTAGCAAATTAGCCTTACGAAAAGAAAACCTCCAAAGCCACTCAAGGACATTATAAGGTAGAGAAATATTCATTACATGCTCATACAGCCTGAGCTAAAGCTGTGGCATTATTATTTACAGGCTGGAGAAAGGCCATTGGGTAAATCATTACAAAGGGCTTCACAGAAGAGTTTGAATTGGAAGTGACCTTTAAAGGTCATACAGGCCAAACCTCCTACAACAAACAAGGACATCTTCACATAGATCAGAGCCCTGTCCAATCTGACCTTGAATGTTTCCAGCATCTACCAACTTCCCTAGGTGATCTCTTTCACCACCCTCATCGTAAAAAATTTATTCCTTAGATCTAGTCTAAACCTACTCTCCTTTAGTTTAAAACCATTACCCTTTGTCCTATGGCACAGGGCTACCAAAAAATTTGTCCCCATCTTATTTATAAGCCCCCTTTAGGTATGGAAGGTGCTATAAGGTGACTGCAGAGCCTTCTCTTCTCCAGGATGAACCACCTCAACTCTCTCTGCCTGTCTTCTAACAAAGTCCATCTTCTGCCACTTGTTCTGCCATCTCTGCTTTCCTGAAGGTCTCCTCTTCCTCACTTACCCTACAACTCTAACTGCAGATTTATCAAGCAGCATAACAGATCAAGAGTAAGCATATTGGGCAGAAGTCCTGGATCAGCCATGAACCACATACCTCAAAGACACCACAACTTTTTGTTCCTACCCACACAGTACTGTGAATTTACACCCTTCTCAGCTGCAATAAAAGCCAGCAGAACTGTGCAAGCCTCTCCCATGACTCAGAGGGACCACCAGTTGTGATTTGTAAGGTACTGGTTTTTGGAGTTTCAGACAAAAGTAGCGCTGCTACAGGGCAGAATCCCACGTCATCTGTCAGGCTGCACTGCAGGTGCATCTGTCTCCTGCACACACACTGATATCAGAGAACTTGGCATCTTCTGCTAATAGTAGTTCTGGTTCCAACAAGCAAAACTCAGTTTCTGAATGCAAAATCCTTTTAAAAGATTTTAAATAATTGAATCATATTAACTTCTGAGCTTACAGGAAGAGAAGTAAGAGTTTGTGCTGCAGCATTTGAAAGAGTTCTATTAGGAAATTGTTCTGATTATTTTAATGCACAAAAAAAAAAAAGGGTTGGGGATGATAATTTTCTTCTTTACCTGAGATGCTCCATTCAGGCAAGGCACTGAAACAGGGACGTTACATAACAGCTCCAAACATTGTTCAGATGCTGTGCACAACTCCTGCCCATCGGGAACCACAGCGTGTCTTCCAAGCTGTCCATAGTCTGCTCTGCCCCAGGTGAATACCTTGCCAGTTTCTAAACAAAAAACACATTTCAAGATTACTTATTCGCTAAGTTTCTGGAACACGTGGATACCAATTCAAAACTGGAACTTATGCATCTTATAATGCATCTTATCTACAGCTTCAAAAGCCTAGTGAAAAGTTACTTCTTGGAGCAGAAGAAAAAAAAACATTAAAAACTAGTTCAAGATATTATGATACAACTTTTACCTAGTTACTCATAATTCATTAACTTGTTTTCTAGCAGAAAAACACCTGTATGGTGGCCTGGGCTATAAATAAAACCGTGTCAGTGAAGCTACGTAACCTCAATATTCTGAATACAATACACTTTGGTTTTACAAAGGACATATTTTAGGTTAACAGAAGCACACACAAAACAGCTTATTCTGACACATAAAAGTTTATGGAAAAGATATTTCTTTTCTATTCCCAGTCTTTGCCACAGAGACATCCATTGCATGACCTGTATTTAACACAGTCATTGTATTCCTGATAGAAGTTACCTTCTGTCACTACTGTTATGAGCAGAGTAACAGCCCTCTGGACAGCAGCTGATGAGTCAGGAACACCACCACAGCTGTCATTAAGCATTGGAAATGCACTGGTTTGTTTTCACAGGAGTCACACGCTGGCTGAGGAAAGACAACTTCAAATGAAATCAGCAGGATAAGGCTCGCCTTTCTCTCCACATATTATACCAGGTTCACTGCTGCAGGACTGGCACCAAAATGCCATTCTCCAGCATGGATAACATCCATAAAGCAATGCTTTTTACCTTTGGTTCCCAGAATGGGGGGGGGAAAAAAAAAAAATCATACTAAGTGACAGCTTTATTTTCTTCATGAAGTAACTAGATCTCTGCAGGTAAGCCGTGAAAAGCTGTTCCTTCAAGGCTTCCAATTAAAAAAGTTATATACACACAGCATAAGTTAAAGTTTTCAGCCTGCATTTAACCAGAAGCAGCAACCCGTATTCCAGCCCAGAAAGAACCGTGCAATGACCTTGAGTTATGTACACACTTCAGCAAAGCCTCAAACTGCTCTCCAGAGTTGAACTCAAGTCATCAAGTTTATAAGCCAAATGATGTGGGTTTGGGTAAAATACCATCTAGTCAAACAAGTCTTCTTAAACACAGACACTTCTCCCTGTCAGTCAGTACATACATATCCTAGGGAGTACTGGTCACACCACCCAAAGATGACAACTGAGGGGTTTCTAAACAGATGCCATAACACAAACCTTCGGAAATCCGAACACTGCCCTTTTCCTTTGGGTGCTGTTAAACTGTCTTGAAAGGGACACAGTTGGGCACTACTGGTTTGTGGAGTTTAAGGTGATAATGTATTTTGTAAATAAACAGGAAACCTCAGTTCATATACATGAGAAGTATATGCATTTTCCTTACAAATTTAATAGCAGTGGTATCTTTTACTCCAATCACTGCAAGTTTTTCTGATGCATTCTCTCATTTCACTGATAATGCTTCTGAAATAATTAAGTGATAAATTTAGTTGTCCTTTTCTCTCAAGGGCAGAAAAATTTCTTCCTTTGCAGCTTCCTAGCAGCTCAGGAAACCAGTCATATACTACTTTCAATACAAGTGAGGGCTCTTAACATAGTAGCTACATTTTGTGACGTTAAAGGATTAAATTAGGTTTCCTTAAGAAAACTACTAGTATACCTTACAGAGACTAGGAATACAGTTTGAGGTTTAAAAAATATGCTTGCTCTGAAGATAGTATATTTACCTCGCAATTTATATAGATCTCTGCTAAAAAGATCTGCAGCTGCAAAAACATTGCAAAACTCCTACACAAGCATGTACAGAGCAAATTTAAATGCAGACTAGGCTTCAGGCTTTTACATTAGACTAGGTTACTGCACCTATCTAGAACCCTATCTGTGGACTGGGAAAGGATAGGCAGGCTGCTCTACTTTGTACCAACTACAGGAACTGAAACTGAGTTTCAAGAAATCTAAAGCCAGAAAGAATTTTTGTAACATCTAGTTAGACTATTAATATACCACTGGCTCTCAAGCCCTTCCCAGACATTGCTGTACTGGCCCCACAGTTGAATTAAAGCATTTCAACTCTCAGAAGCCAAAAGTATCAAGTGCCATAGGCAAAAACATCAGCGACCTCTTTTCCAAGCCTCTGAAAAGGCCAGCAATGTATTGATAATACAGACCCAGCTCCCCACACACAGTCTATAACACCATCCTTTAAATGGAGGCAGTAAAGACTTCTCTCAACTCTCTACTTTTGGGAGAAAAATTCCTTCCCCAGCCAAATCTGCTTCTCTGTCTGGATGAACAAGAAACACCAGCCATTCACATAACAGAAATCACCCTTTGCATCACCACATCAGGGTACTGCTCCAGTGGAACTGAAGACTGCAAGCATATATGAAGGGTTAAAACAGCAGTAATGCTTAGCTACAACAAAACACCTTCCATCCAGATTTCATTTTCTTCCACTGGATAAGCAAGCAAAGAATTACTTACACATGCAAAATCAAACAAAACCTTTAGGAGAATATAAACTGTTTCTGATTACAAACAGAAATGCTTGCAATTAACTTTTTCCTTTTTGCAACTATAGGGAAAACAAATTTCAGGTGGTTGTTAGTAGGCAAAAACGGAGAACATCCATTAAAAAAATTAAAACCAGACAAAGGTTTTCAGAAGACTCTTTTTGACTGCCCAGAGATTAGGTAAGCAACCAGTTCCTTCTCAGTGCTCATCAATTCAGTTCTCACTTATTGTGAGATACTCCTTTCCCAGACTTATTCCTGCTTGGTGAGCATTCCCTCTCCCATGCACAGTCCCCTGCTAAGAGTCAATTGTTTCCATTTTTCAGACAAAAACATCTGCCTAGGGATCCTTTACAAAAAAATAGAAGGAAGTAAATAAATCTGTGAGAGAAAGCAACAGAAGCTGATTTAGATGTGCCTTCTCTAGGAAATACTGATTATACGTTCAGCAAACAAACAAAATGAAAAAACCAGTCTCCAGTGGAAATTTCAGGCTGAGGCAAACACCACTGCACAGAAAATTCCTCCAAAGGTTAGTGTCTTGTCAAAATCCCAGGCAAAAGAAAGCACTGAGCTATGACAGAAAGCGTTAAGCAATTGTAATGAGCGGTGTTGCTACTGTGCTGCTTATAATATAGATGGTATTTTAAAATGTTCTAAGAATATTTAAGAAAACGACATTAGTCATACAGAGTAAGGAGGTTGTGGGATGAATTACTTAAGAATGAAGGGTGATATAACAAGGACTGTTGGTCTAATATTAGACTAGAACAGATTTTAATTAGAAGCCAAGAAAACATACACAGTGATGAGTCAACTGGACTGAGTATACCAGCCATGGAAGTGGCTGAGGCACCAGAAAAAAAAAGAAACAAAAAAACCAGAAAAAGGTATTTCATACCAGACTCTATACCGTAAGAGGGCACACAAAAGGCAGGAGTTATTTCTAGAACTTGCATAAAAGAAAGAAGTATGCAACATTAGAAAGCTCTTCCAGTTTTTCTAAGCTACTAACAATACTTCTTAAGACTGGGATCTTGTTGTGTTCTGTGCACGGAAACTCCAATTCCAAAAGGCACTTCAACTCCTCTACTATGAACATCCACATTATCCCAGATGATTTTATTGCAATTGTTCATTTTTTCAGCAGCAAATGCTACACGAAATAAAGGCCAGAGCATTCCAAATACTATTTGGAATGAAGGAGTAATAGACATAGTTCAGGCATCCTGTGTCATTCCAGTGTGCAACCTGAATTAACCATATAGTACAGCCATTCAGAAAGCCGAAAAAAGGACCAAGGGAGAAGATTTTTAAGGAAAACTACCTGAAGCTCCTTAAGTAAACAGTACATACAACAATATTTCACATTGTTTCAGATTCTGTATGATCATACAGATCTAGTTTCCTTATGCTCTTTGAACTGTAAACGCAGCATTTTGCATCAGTGTACACAGAGGAGCAAATCATCCAAAACACAAGCTCACGTCCCTCACAGAATACAGATGAAGGTACATACATATTCAAGTGCTTAAAGCA
Source organism: Grallaria varia (assembly GCA_013396735.1). Classification (NCBI taxonomy): domain Eukaryota; kingdom Metazoa; phylum Chordata; class Aves; order Passeriformes; family Formicariidae; genus Grallaria; species Grallaria varia. The sequence goes on along the minus strand of VWZG01012351.1, from coordinate 7,317 downwards.
CTACGCTAGCAAACCACTATCAGAAGGGTCCTTCTGCATTTTGTTCACATCATCCTTCTGTCCAAAGCATAGACATTTGAGAATAGCCTCAAAATTACAAGTTCACAGCCTTCAGAGTACTGCAAATCCAGCACTATTGCATAAAGCACTTCTAGTTGCTTCCTGCCTGACACTGCAGCTCTTCCCATGCAATTTCATACTGCTGCTGAGCCTGCAGAGCATGTCATTTTTCCCTTTTAGCACTTTCTTAATCAATCTGCTCAGCCACAGAGGAGAGAAGTAGCAATCAAAAATAAGTATCGTAGTTTTAAAAATAGGTTGGTTTCTCAGTAAAACACAACAGACAACTAGGCACATTAAAATTTACTTATTTTCACTACATTAAGATTTATCGTATTATCAATTTTCCTGTTTTAAGATAGTATCATGATTGCATCAGTGTTATCTCCTTGAAGTCTCTATTTAGTACCCAGGCAAGCTTTGAACTATCCTTCATAAATACTAGATGAAAGAGTTCATCAAGGCTATCTCAATTCATGGTTGCTTTAACAATTACTTTTCAAATGAACTCTGGATATTCACAGTGAATGTTTAATTTCAGATGTCAAATACGAAGTTCTATATAAAATCCCAAATACTTCCTTTCACATGACAATTCACAGGGGCAGGCATTTGAAATTGACATTTAGTGGCTGCCTCTTGCCTCCTTCCTTGCCCCACACAGAGCAGCACTTCTCCCACATCTACAGATCTCTGCTGTCCTTCAGGAAAATCACTAATGTCCTTCAACCATTCTGAGAAACTTCCCCATCTGCCTAGAAACAGCCTTTGTGCAGGACAACATTACAGGAAAACATTCATCTGTCCATCCTTAATTCCTTCTTGGCTGAAGGCAGCTTTAGTTCAGCAGCTGGAAACCAGGCATCACCAGCATACCTGCAGCCTAGTAACTGTACTTGTGCATGGTTTCAGTACACAGCAGGATTATAAATTCTGACAAAGGTTTAAATGGCCCCTTGATGCTCTTACACAGGAGGTCCATGTCCCAGAGCTGTCCATATCTCTTTACACATCTTCTATGACCTCCATCCAAACTTCTGCAACTTCATATAATAGGGCACGCTCCTGAATTTCTTTCCATATTCATCCATCACAGCTATTAAAAATGTATCACTAAAACACAAATCTATGCACAGTATTGAGGTCGTACCTCATCATGAAAGTCCAAACAAGGCAGAAAAAGCATTTCAGGGATGACAGCAACAGAAAACTAGAGATATTTCAATTGCCACTTTCAGCCTTCTGCAGTCACAGGCTGTAACACACAGCTGGTTCACAACAGCTCACAGAGCATCCACACAACATGCTGCAGTTCACAAGGGTTGCTAAGCACCCTGTAAATAAGTTTAAACCTTCAAAAAAAGGCCACAAGTGTCACAGGAAGAGAACCATAACGGTATCACCAGTCCTTCTGCAATAGCCATGGATTTGTCAGTTAAAACCCCTTTACTCTCTAAGGGGGCCAAACATTTCTGCCATTCTGAGCCACATCAGATGTCCCCAAATCTAGTGATGAATTTAACCACAGGCATGTGGGCAAAACAAATCAAGAAGGGATTTCACACCACTAGAATCAGAGGCTCATCTATGATCCAGCAAACAACTGACTTCTCACTGTGATCCATTCCCACTGCTAAGAGACAAAAAGAAAAAAAGAAAAAGCAGAAAATCACCCTTCAGAGCCTCCTGGAGATACCAAAACATTGAACACCCAAGGATTGTATGACAGTGTGATATAATGGAATACACTTAGCTAGGCAGGTAAAGTTTTGAGAATGTGTGAGACTCACCAAGAGAAGGCATCAGGTCAGTGCTAACCTTTTAACACCGTCTAAAATACTCAAAGGACAGACTGAAAATTCCTTAGGAAGCTCACACCAAGACAGCTTGAGACCCAAACAGTTGTTCTCCCCACTGGGCCACCAGCCTTCATTGCGCTTGAACTACTTGAGACAGAGGAGGTAAACCAAGTCGAGGAATTGATCTGGCTGAAAAATAGCCTTGGGAAATGAGAGCCTGGCTAGAGTAAATATTGCTAAAGGCAGTGCTGTATTAAGTCAATTGAATATCCTCTATGATAGATTAGAGATAGCATGTCATGAAAACTGCAGGTTAAGTTGGTCATGCACTTTACCAACAGATCCATGTTTATCAGGACTGTGAACATTATTAAACATCTAAACAGCTTTGACTTTCATTCATTAACATATAGGTATGATCTTTCTTTTTAGCTTCCAAAGTTAACACAAACTTATGTCTCAAGATGGGCAATGCCCAGTTAATGGGGTTATTCACATACTTAACAGCACGCTTCACTGCTTTGAAAGATTAAACGAAAATAACTTTGGAGTACGGCAAATTCCAAGATTCTCCAAATACCTTAGAAGTCCTGTCTCTGGGTTTGGGTTTTAGATGGGATAAATACCATTTTTCTTTTAGATGAGTGATTGGAAACATGAAGTACCATACAAAGCTCTGAATAAAGCAAAAGAAAAATTTAAATGTAAGAATTTAAATGCTTGTGAAGTTGTGTTCATACTGCTGATACCAAACAGACATGATCTTGGCTCAAAAAAGAAAATGGGGGCGAAGGTCATGAAGTCCATGCAATCATGAAACAAAGCTGGGGCTGGGGGCAAGGACAGAATTTAAAGCACCTATCAGACTTTGCATTCATCTTGCAAGATGAGAAAATTCCCTTCTTATTTCCCTCCACTCATGATTAGAGTCATGACTGCCTCACCAGCTGTGCCTCTGGCTCATTTTAAATTCAAACTACGATACATATCTCACTTTTAGACTTTTAATAGCAATGCCTTAAAATGCAGATTGCTGGCTAAATTTAGTTACATGATTAAAAACAAATCTAACTCATCTCTACCCAGCAAACAGAACTGCTGCATTCAAGGTTCAATAGAGGACTTAACTCTTCATCTAAAAACAAAGTCATAACAAAAAGAAGAAGAAGAAAAAAAAAAAAAAGCACAATTTGGTGATGCTTCCAAAAAAGCAAGATGCATGAAACATTAACCACCTATGGAAAACTATCTGCAAATGCATCATAGTATACCATAGGGTTTTTGTTCTGTGCTTCTGCAACTAATTCTGCACTATGCTACTACAGCAGTATGAGTCATACACTTTACTGATATTCTATATTTATATCTCCATGCCCTTCTGCACTGTTATATGTTTTCTTCCATATAGGCCTCTCCAACCTGGAATTTCTTTCATTCTGCAGCTGAGCAGCTCTTCCTCTAACATTCCCTGAATACATATTCCTTTATAAGCACTTCTTCAATTCTTTCTGGATACCATTTTAGAAAAGCAACAACCTTGAACTATAAAAATACAAAGCATGTGATTTTATGCGCTCACAATTATTTTCTTGTGTCTGATTTCCTACTCTCATCTGTAAATGGACAGCTTACATGTTCATCCCCTTTGAGGCAAAGGTTCACATCTTGTTTCCTTGGATTTTACACTGTACAGTGCTACAGAAAACCTTATTCAGAGATTACAAATTGCAATATACGCATGTTTTCTAGTGCATTTTATGAAAAGCATCACCTATGCACAGCCCCCAGGTCCAACGTTGCAAACATTTGTGAATCTACCTAATTTGGAGTATGCAAGTGATCCTGCTACTCCCAATATCCCATTGCCATCTGAGCCAAGTTAATAAGGAACAGGCATCTGTCTACAAGAGATAAACAAACTGAAGGTAATTAAGTTCTCAGTGCTAATATTTACCTTGTCAAAAGACTCGAGGGCATGCTCTGGAAAGGTAGTCACAGAAATAGCAAAAGAAATGCTCTGGAATGGCAGTCTGCAGAACTGAGCTTTTTCCATTGTTGTCCACAAGTTGCATTTGGAAGAACAAATAATCAGAAACCATTTGCACTGGAGATTTCACTAGATACAAGCTTCAGACATGCATGATTCTCAAGAGTCACAATGCTGACAAAGAAATAGAAAACATTATAAAAATAAAGTGTTAGGTGACCAAGCCTGGGATTTGCTAAGTGGCTTTAACTTTCTCAAGTTGCTCCAGAAGCAGTCGAGCTCTACACCCAATGGAGTTCAACCCTAACTACGTGCTGTTCTTAAGGAATAAAGAACAAAGAACAGAAGAGTATCACAAACCTAAAAATGGTACCTCCAGAGCCTCCCAGGAGATCATCCCCCTTGTTCAGAGTCAGACCCATTAGAACAGCAAATACAATTGACTAAGACAGAGTGGGCTGTTCTCCTCAAATAATGAGCAGCGTTCTTGCTGACAGGAGGAACAAAACAGTCTAAAAGAGGATAGGAAGGAAAATTCATGCCCTTTGAAGTCAAGAGATGAATAATGAGCAATAAGGTGACATATTCCCTCTGGAATACAATCCTCATTTCTCCCTCCACCCCCAAGAAAGTTTAAGGGCGGAGGAAGCAGGGGAGAATGAAAACAACACAAATTCCACCTTGAACTGTGTATGGGCAAGATGCTTAACATCAAGGAGACTCCAGGGACAAAGTGGGCAAAGGTGTAAATGGCTGTATAATGGTGGAAGTAATCAAACGCCGTTTATGCCCTGAAAAAATTCCATCACATACAAGAGCATGCTATCCAACCAGCAGAGTTCCCTTTGACTCCTGACTTCTTGTTCCAGCTCAGACCTCTAACTCATCAGAATTCACATATGAAGAGACTGACTGTGAGATGTTTTCAGCATTTCAGAGTTACAGGCACAGAGCATGAGCCAAGTCTAAAAATTTAGAAACATCTTAGAAATGCTATTAATTAGCACAATGCAAGTCCATCCTGTAAAAGAAATCTGATATTCCCTAACAAAAGGGAATTATGCTTGTGAGATTTACTTCTGATGTCTACCCAATGAAGTAAGAGCTACCCATAACCACCTATATATAGCTATAACATCTTTATTTGCTTGCAGTGTCAGTACTATCTGTGTTTAAGGATTACTTAAGTATGTATATGAAGAGGGCTGTAATATAAGTATTGATGTTGCCTGTTAGTTAATAAGAGGGGTTTAGGTTTGAAAGTGAGAGGGGGAAGAAACAAGAGAACTTTTCTCCTTAGGAACAGGACTGAAGAACAAAAAGGTCCTGCTTTTTCAAGACCTTGTTTCCCCTGACATTAAAATGGATATTGATCAAAAGCAGCAGCACCCTCGTATTCATGCTTCATGGAATACAAGACAGGACAGCTTCTAAAGAAACCACAAATTTTCTCCTGCTCTAAAACAGGTGGTGAGGTTTTGACGAACTTTGCTTCAACACGACATTAGAGGAATTTTAACTACCCTAGATTTTTAAATCAGACACATCAACACTTTATTACATTTCAACTATCAGCATCTACCTGTGTGCATGCCCACGGTGTTTTGGGTTTGTTTTGTGTTGCTTGCTATATTTATAATCTCTAGCAAAGTGAGCAAGCAAGAGGAGACAAACACAAAAGGGTTGAACAGCATCGTTTGTACGGCGTGACTTGTCAGGATGATACTTCAACTCAGATGCACTTTTAGTAATCCACAGTGCCACTCTTATACTGCCTCCATAGCCTGACCTTCACTTCTGCATGTTTTATTGTCCCTCTTCTCTTAAACGAGCTGTTCTAGCTCTAGGTGGCTGTGTCACTAGCAGGCACAAGCCTGAAAGAAAACATTTGTGTACAGGCAAACTCCCACCAAACAATCATCACCCATTACAACATCCAGAACTCAAGATGAGAAATGCAAAGTGTTTTTCAGTTTGCTTTCTATTTTGGGGTGGAGAGAAGAAGTAGGAAGACATAATCCTAAGGGAGTTTCTGTATCTGTATTTTGGGCAGCTTTGTAATGGCAAATTCTTAGAAATTATAGAAAAATAAGACTTCCTACACTCATGATAAAAAGATCTTAGCAAAACTGACAGAAAGCACTGTCCCTGAATAGATCCTTGACTTCAGTGTTGTTCATAATTTTTCTTTTAGTTAAATGATACCTAGTAAAAGCAAGAATGAGTCATCTCAGGAAATCCCACTCTTCCTAGGGTTTCTCTTCTGCATGAATCAGATGGTAATATCTTCTTATCATCCAGGTCTTTGCCCCGAAAAATTAATCATATGGTTTGGATTTCAACAATATCTATAAGCAAAGCGATATTTTTGCATGGACTGTATTAAAAATCATCCATCTTTAAGGAAATCAAGTCACAGAGCAGCACAGAAAAAAAAAAAGAAAGAAAGCTGATTTTGCTTAAGAAACAACAAATGTTAAAGGATATCAGTTGCTAACCACACTTGTGTATGTACTAGACTTAAATGGTAAAACAAATTACAAGGTCAGCCATGTCATTTTCAGAGCACTCAAAAATCCACCCAAAAATCAGCTGAACGTTTACAAATACACAAGAACTATAACTCCAAGTACTAGAAAATACCCTATTGAACATACTTTCTAAGACAGGGATACAACTTCATGTTACAGTATTGCAGAGCCATTCAACACACGCCCTATGGAACACATACATACGGCCAACTGAAATTTTTCAGCACAGACTTCTGTTACATCATTCTATGGCCCCTCGCAACTGGAATAATTCAAAGAATAAAAGCTGCCAGTCTAGCTACCAAAGAAAATGAGTGGATACATTGTCCTGGCAGATCTCATTACACTTCCCAAATATCAGAGAAGGGGAAAAGAGCTGTTCTACAAGACTGCAGATCTGGTAATCAAAATTCAGATGCTGATACACCTCCTGTATCCTATAGCATCCTATCTCAAATCATTATTGAAAAATTGCTTCAAGATAATCATGAAAAGAACAAGCCAGATAGGCTTTGTAGATTTTTTCCCCATTTATTTCTCAATCCTTAAGACAAAAAAGTTGCCAAAAGTACTGTTTTTCAGAATTATTCAACTGCCACTAAGCTCTTAAAAAGCGCATTACCTATGTTCAAATAGCAAGCTTCATTAGTGAGCATTAAGCCTGAATAATTAAATGACATTTCCTGTTTCAGTAATTAAAGATTACAAAAACAAGTATTTAATGGCCTTAAAATGCTACTAAGGTTAAATAAGATCAATGCACGTACATGCATAGATTGTGCATACAGACAGCTTCTTTCAGATGTTAAGCTTACTAATGCTTAGCTTTAAATGAAGTTATCTGAAAACGCAGCAGCTGCTTCTCTTGTATACATGTCCAAAGACCCACAAAACTAAGAGGGCAGAGTAAATATGCATTGTTGTATAAGTTTGGGTTGGC